>JABUQX010065778.1:17500-35000 GCA_015478945.1 Trachelipus rathkii | reverse complement strand
TAACTTGACCTAACCTAACTTGACCTAACCTAACCTAACCTAAATTATCCTAACGCCTGAGGAGGGCTGTAAGGGATTTTTTTTTTATGTCATGTCGACCATTTGGACTAATCCCCAAGAATCAAGTAAAATATGGGTTCTTTTTTTCCATCTCAAGACAGACTTAAATGTCGAATGAACCGGAAGAGGGAGGGGAGGGGGAGGGGGAGGGTGGAGGGCTGGGGAAAGGGGGGGAGGATGGGTTGGGTGGGGAATTGTTCTTTCCTTCTATAACTATGCAACCATTTCCTCATTAATAGATTCACTGTCCTTTCTACGCATTTATCAAATTTGAATGGAATAAAATTATCATCACTGATTGGCTGAGCGCTTAGCCAATCAAAACACTTTTAATGAAATTCCATCCAATGAGTTTTTATGCGATAAAATTTTTTTTACAAAAGCATTCCCGGAGTTGACGTTTTTATTAGTAAATAAAGGTTGTTCTCAGGAACCATTGTGGGTTGATAGTCGTCTGCAGAGGTTGAGGAATTCATCCTGATGTATCGTCATTGTTCAAAGTCATTCTAAACCATTGTGGTTTTAAAAATGAGAGTTAAGTCATCCTTTGTCATCGGATGACATATAAGATGGGTCCGCAGGAAATAAAAAAATATATGTTTTGGGATATTGTACTATGAATGAATGAATGAGTCAAAGGAGATTTTACTCTCCATCAGCGGGATTCGAACACTGGACTCTGCGTCGCTGAGTTAACAGTAACCGGGCACTCTATCCACTAGGTCATCCACGTTCCCCAAAAAAAGAACGTTTCAAGTCTAGCTTATAAAGCCCCCGGTCTTCTCCTCCCATAACACCTTTCAAAAGTTTATATAAGGGCACAAAACCCCAAAAAGGTGAAAATTATAATAACCTTTTCGCAATTATATCCCTAAATGGAATCTGACTGTTTATTATACCCATACAGTAGTATAGGTTGCACCATCAGCAAGTGAAAAAGCGCCACAGAAAGTCGCAACTAAGAACCACAAAGAGCGTCAAATTGGATTAGATTCTTTTTGTCGATTGAGACCATCTCTCTGACCAGAAAGTATATTTTCGACAGGTGAGTCCGGTCTTGGGATCGTAAATCCCAAAATGTGAGCCTGCGAATCCCAATTTGAGGTTCGGACACCTATTTTTCGTAGTTTCAATTGTTATTCTGCAACATCGTGTTTTCAAGCATGACATGTCAAGGTTAGGGTTTGTAAGGTTGGCGAGACCGTTTTCGGAGGCTCTGCAGCTTCTGAAAGACAGGGAATCCAAGTCACGTCGGCAGTTGATTTGGATTTCCCCTTAACTTCGTCGGGTTTTGACGCTTAAGGCGTCAAATTAGGGAGTTCCAAGGTCGGGGAGCCTGTTTCCATGACCCGCGACGCGATTCTATGTCGGGAAAGACCTTTTTCGTTTGCGTTTGCGACGTTTGGAAGACTATTTTCCGGTGGTTTCGTTATTGTTTGCGCACTCGGTTTGTTTTATCTTACGGCGTGTTAATGACATATTACTTTTAAATACCGTTTTTGTTATTATAATTATTATTATTATTATTATTATTATTATTATTATTATTATTATTATTATTATTATATTATATTATTATTATTATTATTATTATTATTTTATATTATTATTGTGTCAATTATTTTTATATTCCTATTGATCTGCTCTTATAACTATTCTAATGATATATATATATATATATATATAATATATATATATATATATATATATATATATATATATATATATATATATAATATATATATATATATACTATATATATTATATATCTACCCCCCATGCACCGCACAACCAACCAACAAACCGCAACTAATAACCACACTAGACTACATACCTTACATACACAATACACCCCCACCCACAACACTAACTCATATATCATATAATATATATATATAATAAAGCAGTATTTAAAAGTAATATGTCATTCTAAACACGCCGTAAGATAAAACAAACCGAGTGCGCAAACAATAACGAAACCGCCGGAAAATAGTCTTCCAAACGAGCCGTCGCAAACGGAAACGGTCTTTCTCGACTTAGAATCCGTCGCGGGTCTTGGAAACAGGTTCTACGACCTTAGAACCCCCTAATTTGACGCCTCATGCTAGGGGAAATCCAAATCAACTGCCGGCATGGCCTAGATTTCCTGCCGTTCAGAAGATCGCAGAGGCCCCGAAAAGGGTCTCGCCAACCTTAGAAACCCTAACCTTGATAACCTTGACCCATCAAGCTTGAAAACACGATGTTGCAGATTAACGAAACGACGGGAAACATGGGTCCGAACCCCAAATTGGGGTTCGCAACCTCAAATTCTGGGATATTAGATCCCAAAATTGGTAACAGCCGTCGAAAATATACCTTCAAGTCAGATAAACGGTCTCAATCGACAAAAAGAGCCAAATCTAATATGGCGCCTTTTATTGTGGCGCTTTTTAACTTGTTGATCGTGCATCCTACACTATTGACCACCTACCCTCTACCCATCCAGCAACAAATAAAAACAAAATAAAATTGAATCCCTATATTTACCTACATCCTACACTATTGACCCCCTACCCCCTACCCACCCACCAACAAATAAAAACAAAATAAAATTAAAAACAAAATAAAATTGAAATAATGAAGTGTTGGCAAAGCAGGTTCTAAATAATTGGGCATTTATAATACCTGTATTAAATTACGTCTGAAAAGTGGCTCTGACTATATATAAGTTATATAACGGGCATCTGATTACCAATTGAGTGGTTACTATAATATACTGAGAAATCAAAGCAACTGTGCCCAAAAAAAATGCCACCCACCTTCATCAGCTTTTTAAAACTGAACTCCAGCCCTAGACTAAAAAGCAAAAAAATGACCCCAATATTTGCCCATAATGCTGCAAAATATATGTAAGAGAGGTTATAATTAAAAAATTACCCGATCCCATAGCGAATAAAATATATTGCTTTATCCAAATACTTTTTTAATGTTATTAGGTAAGTATTTATTACTAACTTTATATATTGTCAGAGATTTAATTATTTATTTAATGTGTAATTAGGTAAGTATTTTAATTAAAATTTGGCTTTGAATACTATTATATATAGAAGAATATAATAGTAGAATATATATATATATGTAAAGTTTTGAATGAAGAGATTTTTATATATATTTAAGTATATATAGAATAGATATATAAAAACTAATAGTCTAAGAAATTATGAGTAAAAAGGAAAAAGATACGATACAGCTCTAGTGATGAGGCTGTTCACTCTCTTTAAAATATATGCCCGGAGAGAGAAATGATCTATCTACAAGACGAACATTGGAGTCAAAGTCATGTTCCCCTAACACTTTCAAAACATCAACATTTTCACAAGCGAACTAAATTGAAGAAAAAATACTTTTTTTGTAATATCTTGTCGCTCTCTCCCTCTCGCTCTCTCTACTCTCTCCTCTCTCTGTATATATATATATATATATATAGATAGACGATATATGATATATAAAGATATACTATATATATATACTAGGATAAATATATATATATATACTATATAAGAATATTAACTATATATAATATTAGAAATAAATATAAATAAATATTTATAAAAATTATATATTATTATATATTATTTACATAGATATACTTATTCCTAGATTTCAGGTTAAAACAGGGGAAGTGCAGTGGGCTTCAACGAAACCTCGCCAGAGAGAATATTTTAGAGAATGATGAAAAATTTATGAGAGATAACGCGTATAAGAAGATCTCTATAGAGAATAATAATAATAATAAATAAGTGAAATGAGAAAATTGGAGAGCAAAGAGATTTTATGTGAATTAAATATCACACATATAAATAATGAGAAAGAGTAAATAATAGTAATGCAAGAAAATGAAAAAGTTATTTTAATGAATGAAGAGAGAGAAAAGAGACAATGAATTTGGAGTCCGTAACGATGTACATAGGTCGAGAGTGGCTGTTCCTCATACAATGTATGATAAAATATTTAGACCAGGGACAAAGAGAAGTAAGTTATCCAAGTTTGCAGAGAATGATTTGCGAGAATGGCGCATACCCTCAGTAAGGAGAATAATTGATGAATGTATTAAGATTAGAAAGGGAAAAGGAGGGAGAGAGAAATGTAATCTATGATGGGATGAGCAGGTTCATCCTTGTGCGATTACAGCTAAATCCTTGCATTTCCTCGATTCATTCCCTTCTAAAACTGAAATCTTCGTTCCTCAAAATCCCATGGTTATCTACGATCGGAGAACAAAGAAACATGTAGCTGTTTTCCTGCATCGAGGCATTAGAGGACAGTATGCCTATATCAGGAGATTCTAGGGAAGAAAAAAAATGTACTCGTTCTCCTAAATCACTCTACGCGAATTATTCATTCAACTAAAATCGTGCAGGATACTCTTCGACGAGCAAGCGGGCTTTTATCAAAAAGAAAAGTGCGCTAACCTCCTTGGTTCTCCTACTGACAAATCTTTCATTCCTCTAACAACTTCTGTAAATCGCCTTTCCCTTACTCTTATTCGAATCTGATATTATTGTGTTTGCGTGAGATATCTCCAACAAAAGGCTAATCTCTCGGCCCCTCGCGATTCAACTTAAAAATATCTACTATGTCTCAAAATTACTTATCCCATTTCCGCTCAGTGATGTGTGAGGAAGCTCTCACAATGTCGCGAACCCATAATCCCGGAAAAAAAGAAGCACGCTCTGATCCTTCTAACTATCGCCCTGTAGCTCGTCGACATTGTATTCTATCTAAGGCTCTCGTTGCCGAAGGTCTACTGGCGATATACATTCCTATCTAACCGATTTATGTTTTCGTCTTAGGAACTAGCGTAAGAGAGACTTGCCAAGTGGTGGCGCTTGACTATATGCCAAAAGCATAGATTGACCGAGTTATGGCACGATGTCACCGGCTCCCAAGCTCCACTCCTTTGGGTTTTCTCCTTCTCTTGCTACTTAGTCTAGCTTGTCTATTTAAATCGCTCAATAATCAGCTGTTGTTGATGGGGCGACTTCTTTCTTTTCTGCAATAGTGTTGTTCCTCCACGGTTCTGTTGCGATGATCTCCTTACTTGTCCTACGTTCATTAATATCTTTACACCGATGCACCTCTAACCTATCCACGCGCTATTCCGATACTCGACCATGCAGTATCTTAGACTCATTTCCAATGTCTACTCCCTGCTTTACTTCTAGAATTGCCTCTCGTCTAATGTTTCCGAATCTATCTCGGCGTATGGATAGAAATAACTTTTGTGAAAATCAATTCTTTAAAAACCCAGACTATCTACAAAATTCTCCTTCTCGCAGAAAGTACCTTCTAACGACCTATCTTTTTCGACGGGTTCGTCGTCTTCTCCTGGTGACAATGAATAAAACCATCTTTGGCCTTAACATGAACAAAAAAATGTCTGTGGAAACCTCACATCGCAACGGGTGCTAGGCGGCTTCAAAGAAACTTGGATAGTTCTGTTTGAGAGACTGCGAGACTTTCCTCACTTTTATCGAAGTTGCCTCCCAGCTATACAAGGGTTCCATCCGCCCATGTATGGAAGTACTGCTCTCATATCTGCAGATAGGGGGGCTCTGCGTTCCACCCGGCTTTTGGGACAGGTCGAGGGTCAAACGGCAAAAAAAGGCTTTCAATGAAAACGTGTGCTGTACTTTCCAGTTCACCTGACCCTCTATCTTTGCGGGTCGATGTTTGTGCTTTATCTCGATCCTATAGGCGAGAACACCAGAGAGAGAAGAAAAATCAGAGAAAAAAGGAAAGAGAGAGAGAAAAGAAATCAGAGAGAGAGAAGACACACACCACCACCCGCACAACCCCCCAACCCACAACAACAACCACCAAACACAACCACAGCAATCAACATTAAGGTCATTTAGCAATAAGTGTCTAAGAACTCACAACCCACCACAAACCACAACCAGAACATAATGCGACGAGATGAGAGAGAAAAACCATAAATCAGAGAAGAGTTACCGCGCACGGCAAGGTGCGATCGAGGGAACTTATTCACTCGCGCTACCACCACGCTATTTACGACTCCTTCGTACGCACAAGGCGGTGCTGTATCTGGCGGCACGATGAAATATTGTGTTGACATTGGTAATCTACCAGGCTAGTTTCTGGTGGTTGCTTCCTTCATTCCCACAGCGCATGACTTTCTGTGGATTCTCTGCAATCTTCTAGATTGACCTAAGACAATGAATTTAATGCTCCTCACTTAAAGCCTGCGTCTTGTGCTCATATGCGTAATTTCGCTAAGAATGTGACCTTTTGAGAGTACTACACCCCCTACTTGAATATGGCTCTGCCCGTGTGGAGGGTTCTTCAACCAAAACTGTAAAAAAAAGAAAAATCCGTACTGGAATATGCGGTAGATAGATGTGGCCAAAAGAACTGAACTCCTATTCCCCCCATCCAAAAAACATCATTTCAGAGTATCCCAGAAAATCGTACTCTCATACAACATTACTCTCAGTGAATCAGTGAGCTCGCAACCACAACAAATTTGACCTTTTCAAACTTAAATTGAACCTTTAGACTTCTTCTAGTACTCACGCACACAAAATCCTACCATACCTCTCCTACCCAACAATTCACTCAATCAGGAAGTTGCAGAATCCTTCTATCCCGCCATCTCCATTCCTTCCACAGGCAACACAAACGACATTTCACCACCACACCACTCATTTTTTTTCAGGTTCCTTCATCTTTGTTTCAGTCAACAGAGAGCAAATCAAATTTGCCCCCGAATTTCTAGAAGACATCCCAGAACACCTACTCTCCCTCATCTCGCAATCAATGAGATTTATCCTCTGACTTTCATAATTACGAGATACGGATTCATACATCTTTCGCCGGAGAAAGGAGAGTAGAGGGGCGGAGTTACTGCGGGAGATCACGACATTCTCCTAGGCATGCAGTAGCATTCCTGGCAAAAAGTTAGAAGTAGGCACCAGAGACCTCCTGTAAACTAAAGCAAATATTCCACTTTTAGTACAAAAAGTGGAACATACGAGAGAGAGAGAGAGAGAGAGGAGAGAGACAGAGAGACAAGGACCAAAAAATCAGAGAGGAGAGAAGAAAGGACAAAAAAAATTACCGGACATATGGTGGGCAATTTTTTCTCCCTTACACACAGGGATATAAGGATAGGATTGGTCTGTAAGATGTTGCTAGAAGAGGGCTGTGGATATAAGTATGTTGTTATATAGATATGTTGTCGGGAGATGAGTGGTAATTGACGAATAACAGAAAGGCGAAACCCATTAGCACTGGAGAAATTTGTCTTATGATTATCATGTATATAATATGGGTATATAATATATAATATAATTATATTATTATTATTAATAATATATATATATATATATATATAATATATATATATATATAAAATATATATAAATTTATGAATTATTATATTATTATTATTATTATTATATTATTATATTATTATTAGATTATAATTGAGTGAAAACAATCAAAATTCTTAATATATGTTCAATTAATCGGCAAAATAATCGGCGAAATTATGCCGATGACGATGACGATGTAAGAAATTGGAATAAAAAAATATGCCGATTGTTGCCTGATGACGATGACGATTAATCGTTCCCATCTCTAATATATATAGATATAATATATCTATATAGATATATATAGATAGTATATAATATAGTAGATATAAGATATATATATATATAAGTATATATATATATATAATAGTAAATATATATATATTATATAATATATATACCGTAATATAGATATATAATAATAATATATATTATATATATATATATATAGTATAATATTATAATAATATATATATAGAATAATATATATATAAACTATATATATATATAAATATCACATATATGATATATATATATATTATAATTATATTATATATATATTATATTATATATAATAACAAAACAAGTAGTGACACGACCTCTATTCTTGAGGCGGAATGTTTTATTAATGGCTAAATGAACCAAGAAACAAATCTAACATTTTTATTATTTATCTGGCTAGCTATCAAGCTGGATAATTTTTTCTTTGTATTTACAAGCTAGACGACTGAGAGAGACTGAACAAGAGAATTAACAAAATTTTAAATAAAGAGATAAAAGGTATACAAAAAAAGAAAATTACATTAAATTTATACTATAAATAGATAAATAGAAGAAAATAATATTTGCCAATATATAAATATATTATATGAAAATGTAGCACTAAGCGACACAACTCTACTTGAGTACCTATGTTAAAATATTTTCAGTATGTAAATTTTCATTCAGCTTTGGAGCGTGGTTCCAAATATATAAGGATTCTAAAAGAATTGAAGGAGTACAGGATTCTGTGATTCATGAAGTACCAAAAGTAATTAGAGATGTATGAATCCGATGGTAGCGTAAGAGTTTATGGGCCTCGACTTTTTATTGATAGAATTTATGAGAATATGATCCATAAACTATAATAATTAATCTTTTATGATATACGAATCTATCTTAGATATGTTCCATTATGTTACCCATAGCAATACTAAAAATTTATATGTAATATTACCTTTTATGTTCAAGCTAACATTGTGTATATAAAGACGTATACATCAAGTATTTAGAAGACAATGTAACTCAACTAAACCAGTGGGAATTGAAAACAAACCACACAAAGAAACAAAATCGAATTATCTATGTCTATAAAACTACGCATCCCATAACGTATATACTTTACATATTCGAATTGATCCAAATTTTTTATTTTATCATATTGATACTCTACAATCTATTATGCTTAATTGTGTTTAGTACAGCTTTCTCTGCGTCGTACACTTCTCGTACTCTTTTTAATAGCCCTTCGATGCGTCTACTACTCCATCTGCTCCTATCATCTCCATCTTCTCCTACTACTACATACTATTTTGAAATTATTTTTTGATCCTTTCTTGAGTCTGCATGTCATCCTTTCCTACGTCCCTGCGTCTCTACTTATCTGCGCCTCTCTTTCTTATGATTATTATAATTCTTTCTCTCCTCATCTATTTTGCTATTATTATCTGTTCTATCTTCTGTCCAAACTGCTATTTGTTATATTTAATGTCATCTTTAGGCTCTACTACTCCTCCTTCTCCTCTCTCTCCTTACCATATACATAATCACTACCTCAATTCTTAGATTTTATAATAACTACTCTCTCTCAGTAACCTCTCTCTTCTCTTTTAGATATATCATTGGTCCCTTATTTCTTATTAATCTCTATATGCATATATTCGCTCTCTATATGACGTTTGTTTCTATCTCTTCCAGCTACTCATGATTTATAGTGCTCATTCTTCATATCTCTCCTCTCCTCTTTATATACTCTATTCTCTAAATTCTCTATCTTCTCTTGTGATTGTGTAATCGATGCTCATT
Source organism: Trachelipus rathkii (assembly GCA_015478945.1). Taxonomy (NCBI): domain Eukaryota; kingdom Metazoa; phylum Arthropoda; class Malacostraca; order Isopoda; family Trachelipodidae; genus Trachelipus; species Trachelipus rathkii. The sequence continues at coordinate 25,497 of JABUQX010065778.1, read as the reverse complement.
CGTCTTCTCTGTCACTCTCTAGCCATTTCTCTCTCTCTCTTTTGACTTAATCATTGTTCGACTCTTTCTCACCAATAGAATAAAGTTGTTATCTTCTCTCTCTCTTACGTCTTAGTGTATTTTTTTCCAACCTGAAAATTTTCTCTCTTCCTCTCTCTCTATTCTTCGCAATACAATATACTCGTCGTCATATTTGTTAACTAACCCTGCAATACTACTCCCAATCTATCTTCATCATTCATCTTATCTCTCTCTCTCTTCCAACATCTCTACTCTCATAATGCGATGTTGATATTGGTCTCAATCTTATCTCATACATCTCCTCCTCTTCTATTGTTATCTCTCATATAGTAATCTTCTTTCCTCTTTTAACTTATAATATTATAACTATTTTTGCGAAAAAAAAATATTTTTATCTAAGTTCATAGTATAGTTTTAATACAAAAATAATATCTTTTCTCTCCACTACTTTATCTAAAGTTCGCAGGACAATAATATTTTTTACCTACAAAAAATATTCTAATGCCCCTTAAATGCTAGAGAATTTGTATCATACCACAGACAAAATAGTCAAGCCGAGAAACGCGAAAAATATTTGGTTCTTGCTACTTACTATCTGGCAAAACCGACTATGTATAAAAGAATTACATTTGGAGTCTAGCTCACCAAGAGATTCTTACAAAAATTTATCACTCGTAAAATAAATATCTGGAATATGTTTCCAATTCTATTCGCCTATAGAAAATTTTAGGATTGGCCGACCCGTACCCGATGAGATGTGGTAAACCGGATAATATAACAAATATTTTGCTGTCACCCAATTTTTTAGGATGAGTCGGTATGCCCGATGTGAGACCTTCTAAAAGTTACATGCCGTTTTAGTCTCGTGTTATTGCCTAATTGACCAAACACACCATAAAATCAAAGGAATTGTCCTAAGCTACTAGTCATAAACTCATTGAAAAATAAAGAGTGTCCGATATATTTAATAATAATATACAGTCGTTATTTTTGTGAGAAAAATTACATTAAATGTTTAATATGATTATTTATTAAATTATCAAAAGTTTTAAGATTTACAAAATATGTTGCAAAAAAATCGGAATGCATGCCAGTGTTTATCGCACTGGTCTTCTGATACAGCTTTGAATATACTATCAGAATCTTTGAAGAACGTTGGCCACGAGTTTTTAAGTACGAAACTAATTTTACTTATTCGAGTAACTCGCCACTCGAAGAGTAGCGTAAGACCGGGAGTGCTATAAGGCGGGATGCGTCTTCATAATCTGCCTCCAAGGTGGTCGAGCCAAACTGCGTGTATGTAATTATGAAAGATAAACAAAGAATTTAAATATGCCTCAGTCTGGATTTACTCTATGTTATAATTATATTATTAGAATTAATAACTGAAATGGAGTGCAAAATCTTATGAGAGATGAGCGTAGTTATTAATATATGTACGAGAAGTAGAATGCCCAAATTATAAAACGTATGATTACAGCTTTATATATAATATTAACTTATAATTTTCTAAAATTAGAATAAATTAAAAAAACAATCTCTTTTTTCAAAAATTTCAATATTCATGGAACGGCTACAGCATCATACTTCCTCAACGTATCATAATAACCTCTCTTTTATCTTAGCATCCATATCTATATAAAATTTTTTTAAACTTGGATTATCGTGAACATCCTATGAAGCTTATTTCAACAAAGTCTAATGGCCAAAGTTTGACTATTATCAACTTATTTATGGGCGAACTTCATTTAATTAATACATTTTGACCTAAATTAAATATAAATAATTAAATAAAAGATAATAACTCTAAATACTCTAATTACACCATAAATAATGTAATTGAATATATAAATATATCAACATATAGTATAGTTCATGCGAGGCATCTCAGCTATGACAAGTGAACAGGACACGAGAAAGTCACAGGAACACATTTATTGTATTCAATTACTCTGAGATAATACAGAAAACTAATTTAGAGAATATAGAGTGATGTATTAAGATCTTGTCCAATGCACTTAGCGACTTGACGTGTTATATGTTTAGATTCATGTAGTGTAAGACGGTATACATTCCATATCGAAAGAACTTACAAAACAATCTTAAATCTAGAGCAAAATCTTAACATGAAAAAATACTATAGAACTTGCCACATGACATCCAACTTATACCATTGATCTCTTATACTTACATCAATATTAGAAATTGCATCACAAATAGCCTCTGCTCCTAATAACCCTAAACCATACTTAACTCACCTAAAACCTATAATATTTGAAAATTAATTTAACCTAAACCAAAACACAACCTTAAACACTATTATTGATACCTGTTATTCGAACTTCAATTTGATAGTATAGTCTTATCCTCCCTAATTTCAGTGGCGATGACTATTTCTTGATTAATAAATCTTATCAAGATCTTTAATAGAATATTTTAACCATATAATTCAGCTTATTATACTTAAATCAAGCCAAATAATAACAGATTTTTATTTTTATAGATTAAAGTCAAGAAAGAAAATAAATACAAGACTCCAAGAATTAGTATTATAGATATATATTATATTATAAAACAATATCAAAAAACTAGATAATATAAGTTAAATTTGTCTTTATATTATTCCCTTATAAAACAAACGTAATTTTGTGGAGCCTCGCGAAATATCACGTATAGCAGGAGTGTGATACCAAGTACAATACCTACTCAATTCTTCCTAGTAATTCACCGTATCCTAAAATACACTCTCTCATCTCAACCCCCACCAAAAAAAAAATTAAAAATAAAAGTGGATTATATAGTAATTCAAATACCAGGTCTTAAATATGCATTAGCAAAGAGATTGACGGTAATGACACTAAGATTAAGTAAAGGATAATTTATCAATGAAATAAAATATCCATACCCGCGTCACTAAACAAAAAATACTAAATAAATAATAGAGTTATTATACAAATAAAATAATCTAAATTAATCTTAATCATTAAAAATAAAGAAGATAAATAATGTAAAGTTATGAAATACATTAAAGGCAAGATAGCCGATCCGAAGAAAAGCGAATGAAAATTATATTTATAAAATATTATGGACAAATATTTATGTGACATATATCACTATAAAATTTAAGTACAGTTTATTTTGACCGAAATATTTTCCACTAGAAGTTTCAAAATTCTTGTTATTTTTTGCAGATGTCTAGCACAGGGTTCTGTGTCTCCAGCCCAAAGAAGCCAATAAAGCAGAGAATGTTTTTTTAACAATTTCAGGACTTGAAGTCTTAAACAATACTTATAATATGCACTATTTGCCATATCGTTTTTAGCTCAGCTTCTATGCCGTTTGTACAAAAATCGCAACATAGACAGCAAATTGGTAAAATGTGTTTATATGAAAACTTCAGTTTTTCCATTAAAAATTACTAGTGAGAGCTACGTTTAGAAAGGACTCCCAGTCGTGCGAATCACTCATTCTATTGCATTCTCTCGAAATCTAGTTTTTCTCTCGTGCGCGCTAACCACACCCCCCTAGACAGCTCGTTCTCGGCCGGGTAAAGAGACCGATTGACTCAGTAACCACGGAATCAACTCGAGATAACGTCGAAAACCCCAACCTGGATTAAACTCGTAAGGAAAACGATCACCTGAGAGAAACATACTCGATTCAACATCAGCTTGAAAAAGACTAATTCTTTCAAAAAGTAACACTAACAGATATCCATATATAGCTATTAAGCGCAAGACAAGGACAAAACAAACTCAATTTAGCAAGGAACAAACAAACAAACAATTTATCGGCTTGCTTCTTGGCTTTGGGTATTTGTTGGTTATGTATTGGGTCGACACATTAAATCCAGGGATAAAAAGTTATGTGAATAGTCTTTTGATTTCTTAGTCTTAATTATAAATGTTTAAAGAAGGAAAACATTTAAAAAAGATTTGAGAAAATTTAACTCTTTTGTAAGGAAAGAACTTTAGTAAGAAAAAAGGTAGTTTGCCTACGAAATATAAACGTTTTTAAAACCATTAAAAACGTTTTAGTTAAAATTTTAACTAACATAAACACTTACAGCTACACAACAAACTTAAACACTTACGGCTAAACAAACGAACTTAAACTCCTACAACTACACAACAAGCTTAAATACTTACAACTACACAACGAACACAAAAACTTAAGTTACACAATGAACTTAAACACTTAAAGCTACACAACGAACTTAAACACTTACAGCTGCGCAACGAACTTAAACACCTACAGCTACACAACAAACTCAAACATTTACAGCTACACAATGAACTTAAACACTTACAGATACGACGAACAACTTAACACTTACAGCTACACAAGGAACTATAAAACATCTACAGCTACACAGCAAACATAAACACTTACAGCTGCACAACTAACTTAAACATTTACAGTTGCACAACGAACTTAAACACTTACAGCTACACAACGAACCTAAGCACTTACAGCTACACAGCGAACTTAAGCAATAACAGCTACAAAGCAAACAAAAATTTACAGTTAAGCAACAAACTTAAACACTTAAAGCTACAAAACACACTTAAATACTTACAGCTAAACAACGAACTTAAACACTTACAGTTACACAATGAACTTAAACTTTACAGCTACAAAGCAAACTTAAACACTTGCAGCTACACAACGAGCTTGAACACTTACAGCTACACAACGAACTTAAACACTTGCATCAACAAAACGAACTTAATCACTTGCAGCTACACAACGAACTTATACACTTACAGCTACACAAAGAACTTAAATACTTACAGCTATACCAATCGCCTCTACCAATCCCTACAATCGTCTTCAGAATTTTCACACACATGAAAACCCACATCCAAAAAAAAGTAGGTACCCTCCACTCTTCCATTCTCCAGTTCATTGCTTAACGGCCCTCCCAACCTCTATTCTTTTCAGTTAACCCTTACTCCATATACAAATAAATAACCAGGAGAAACAATCCCTGCCTCAACCGCTTTATCAATATAACCAATTCACTTTCAAAACTCATATATTTCTTACACACGTGTTCACCATCGTCATACATACTCTTGATTCCATTCAGAGGGCTACCACCAACACCATATATCCATAACTTTATTTTATTATATAGTATATATATATTATAGATTATAATTTTTATATATATATATGGGGTAGGTACTATATATATATATATAATATATATATATATATATATATTTGTTTTTAATTATATATATATATATACTATATACTATATAGTATAATAGTATATATACTATAGGGAGAGTAATAACATACTCTAAGTGATGAAATTACCTCAATTTTTAATGTCATCTTTCACATTTTGCGTGTCATTTTCTTCCACCACTTCATCCACCAGGAACATGCTACTGACCCACCATTTACCACACTCTCATATACAATTTACTTGTCGTCCTTTTTTTCTTATTCCCCCCCCCCCAAAAGAAAAAAAACAACTTTTTCCTTCTAGACATACATCTTACAGAACATCCCTCCTTTCTATAAATCACCATGTGTGAGTGAGAGCAAAGAATTGACTTCCACTTGCAGATATGTCCTGGGATCTGTCGTCAAGAGGCTATAAGTGATGGTGCGTAGTTGGGCTGCTGCACCACTACACCCTATCTCTTGCAAGGAATGCTGGATGACGCCCGGAGATGGTCGTGCTGGAGCGCCGGCAAAGGCCTTCTAACTTTCTAACGGCGAAAGTGTAGATGAACGTAATGGTTAGAATGTCAGCAAGGAATAAATGTTGAGTGCAGAAGAGGAGAGAGGTGATGGCTGCATTTAGAAAGGGCAAATTTGATTTGCTCTCTGTGATTGAACAAAGATGAAAGGAAACTGTGAAACGATGAGTGTTTGGTGTGAAATGTCGTGTGTGATGGTGTGGAAAGGAATGAGGAGGAGAGAAGGATTGCAAATTTTGATGAGTGACTTGTGGTACAAGGAGCTATGGTGAACTTTTGTGTGTGAGTCACTAGAACTTCTAATGGTTATATTTGAAGTCTTGAAAAAGGTCAGAAGGTATGTGTGTTGTGGACAGTATCGGTTTATCTGAGGGAAATATTGAAGAGCAGCACGAATTTTTGAGATAAATTTGAATATATGTTTTGGATGGCGACGTGAGTAGGGACTTTTTAGTATTGACTTGTCGTTGGCGGGATCCTAAATGGTTGAAAGGCGCTGATCAGAAAAGAGAGATATAAACAGGTGGTTTTGGGTGTACGAGGGAGAAAATGAGAATGGTAGGAAGGCTAAGGAAATTTCTGTGAGGAGAAAGGTTGTGTGTTTGTAATACTTTCTTTACACGCAGAGCTATCCAGTAAGCTACTAGGTTTGGTGTTAGGTAGAGATGGTTCCGAAGGGAAAAGTATATGATTCATTTTGTGTTGATGAAGAAAGAGATGTTGAAATTATGTGGTGGGTGTTTTAAAAGGGTGGGGTGGTATTTCTTATGGAAACAGATATATATTGTGATGGGTTTATTGATAAAACATTTAGTTATAGGGGCTTGGAGGAGAGGAGAAAGGTGATACGCGCGAAGAATGTGGCGGGAAAGAATTAAGAGTGAGGAGTTAAGCGAACAAGGTAATAGATAAGTATATAAGAGCACTAGCAAGTAAATCACTTGAATGTGAACAAATCTGGAACTGCACAAATCTGGGAGCAAATGAAGAAGCATTGTTAGTTACAGTTGCAAAGGAGTCATGTCGCATTGCTAAAGAACGGAATAAGATAGTTAACAGGTGACGTGTGGGAATAGACGAGGTGAAGGACAGCAGCTTAAAAGTAAAAAAAAAAAAAAAAGCCGTGGTTGAATGTGCTAAAGGCCAAGTAAATGAAGTTTCAAAAAAAGATGCTTGGAATTTTATATACAGAGGAAAAAGGAAATACTAAAAGGTACATACGTAGGAAGAAAAGAAGAGGTAAAATGAACAGTTTGAAGGAGGATGAAAAGGTCGATTTAGAAGGGAATTAGAAGCTATCTCTGGTAATTAAGCGCCGAAAGTTAGAATTGAAAATAAGGGAACCCTGCTTAGAAAATGAATATGATGGTGCTTTGTAACTGATTAAATGGATGTGAGGGGAGTGTGGAAAGACCACTTCGAGAATCTGTATAAATAACTTTAACAGTAATGAAGAGGGTGATAGTGAATGTGTATGTGAGTTTGATGGTGCAAGGAGGAATAGGTATTTTCGGGGTGAGGTCATTAGCAAGGAGGACGTAATGGTAGAGTGAGAGCATTTAAGTTGGAAAGAATGGTAGAATCTCGAGGTATAGATGAACTTACGGGAAATGAATCAATAATGGAGGCGAGATGTGATTGATTGGATTGCGAAGTTGTATTCGTATAAAGCCGTTTAGAGTGTAAATTAGTTCAAGGATCTGAGGAGAGCATCAATGTTACCCTTACAGTAAGGGTAAGGGAGACAAGGGGAACTGTCAGGAATTATAGCGGGGAACTGTTGGAACTATGAGTGTTGTAGGGAAGATATATGCTCGTATATTTATTTGAAAGAGTGCGATTGACGTGAGCTGAAGACTGCTTAGAGTTGAAGGAACAAGGTGCAGTTTAGGAGTGGCTAAGAGGATGTCTGGTCAAGATCTTTCTACACTGAAAACGAAATGACTGAGGAAAATTGAGAGAGAAGAGAATAAATTGTATTTAGTTTATTTGGATTGCAAAGGCATTATGATAGGATTGAATAGGGCAAGCTCATTAAGGCAGGTGTTAGCAATTTATGTGGTTGGTGGTAGGCTTATGAATGCGACTCAAAAAGTATGTATGTATAACGATAGTGAGGCGTGTTTAAGAATAAATGGTGTCAACGTATGATTTAATAATTAATTAGCGGGAGTGAGCCACGGGATGATGTGGTGTCCCTTGGCTTATCCAATATTGATATGATGGAGGTTATGAAGGAAGATTACGAGATGGGGA
>JABUQX010065778.1:0-12500 GCA_015478945.1 Trachelipus rathkii | reverse complement strand
TTTTGAGTTAAACTAACGAGAATGCCTGCATTGTAGAAAATTTGAGCGGACCAGTTTCTGCTAACTGTGGTCTGGCTTACCTTATTTCTGAAAAAACGTCGGATTTACTCCAATCATAAAGCTGCATATCACGCCTAGTGTCGTATCCAGTTAGGAGGACCAGGAACAGCCACTGGGCTTCCGCACATTGTTCTGCAATACGTGTTGCTGTGCGCCTACTTCGGATGGATGAACAAAACAATACATTTTATGCCTTTTGCCATTCCAATGATTTGGAGCGGAGCCCTCAAAGTCATGTTAAAACGATTGCTATTTCTGCATAGATTACCTCCCCGTCAGTCATGGCACGTCAGAAACAAAAGGCACTGTAAATACCCTTAAAACCCGTTCAGCCATCCTACCATACCCCATGCAGACGCGTTGTGCCCATCACCAATTCCTCCCAGTACACTATAATCATGGAGTCAGACGTAGCTGGGATTGTAGGAAGTGAGGAACCAAACTTCCTTCTCATCAAATGATCCAGATTTTGTGATTGACACTCGAGAATCTTGTCAGCCAAAATTGTATTTGGTCACAGCAGCTGGAATTTAAATGATTTAATTCGTGAACTGAGACCTCTAAAGTTCAATCAGAGCTTTTTGGCTCAAGGCTTCAAGAAAAGGAATCTCCTACTCGCTAATGTTAGATCCACATACAGGATTTCGCTAAACGATCTGAATCAATACTTTCGAAATGAAACAATTCTCTTGTTGCCTGTTGTGGTGTGCCTGGTTTTGATGAATGCTTTGCATTTAGAATACAAGCCAGAAGACTGAGACTATTCATAGATTCCTCTTGAAAGTAGATAAGTTATAAAAAAAAAAGGCTGTATTACTACATAATGCAATTTCGTCTTCTTCAATTCCTATATTTGCATTTCTTGCATTATGAAAGAACGTATGCAAATATAAAGCACTTCTTATTGCACTTAAATACACCGACCATCGCTGGCACCTCTGTGGAGACTTGAAGGTCATTTGCAATACTGTTGGGCATGCAATTGGGATACACCAAGTACTGCTGTTTCCCCCTGTAACTGGGATAGTCGGGATAGGTCTTCTCATTACAAACGTAAGATCTGGCCAGCTAGGGAAAAATCTCTTGCCAGGTGAAAAAAATGTCCAGCATCCTTCTCTGGTAGACAGAAACAAAAATTCTTTGCCAGCCTCTTACAATCAAACTTGGACTCATGAAAACCTTTGTGAAGGGAATGGACCAGGATGGAGAGGGTTTTCAGTACCTCAGAAACAATTTCCAAAAAATCAGTGATGCTGAAAGTTAAAGGAGGCAATCTTCGCTGCAGGCCGCCAAAATTCTGTTAACTTAAGGGATGTTAACTGTGGAGCTAGTTTCTTGATGGTCAGTGAGAAAGCAGAATGGAAAGATTTAAAGATGTAAGTTTCATGAGCTTCCTAGGAAATCGTAAGGGTTGATAGCTACGTAGGTATGTGGATTACACTTTTAGAAAACGTATCGTCATTAGGGCTGCAACAGGTCACTCAGAGATCCATTGCCTAACTATTCTCAACCTAGAGACTTCTTTCCCTGACAATTGTGCGCCAGTGACGCGAACATGCGTGAGGCGATTTCATCAGAGCAGTTATCCTTAGAATGGGAAAGAAGGTATCAAGGTAAATGGAACGCTCCATGCATGCGGAACTATGCTGGGACAATGACAATGGAGACGCCCAGAAACCAATTCACACGCGCAGTAGCAAAGAGAGATGCCATTCAAAAGATTAAAACATTAAGAATGTGAGTCACTGATTATAATGAATGAAAAGTTAAAACATTACACATAGGCAAAATTATTTAAAATATGTCACACAAAATAATATATACATTTTATTTTGTGGTAAGTTGTGTATTATTTTATGATATTAAAGAGCTTCAATTGATATCTTTTCTATGTTATTATTTTCTATGTTATTATTTAATATGTAAATATCTTCAAAACCAGAGCTAAAACATAAAAATTATTATCAAATTTGTCTTTCTCGACCAAAAATTAGTAAAGTTTTTCTATTTTGAGCTAGGAAAATTTTTCAAAGTACAAATATGTTGACCAGTGTAATTATTAACCATTCACTCTCTCCTCCATTTATTATTAAACACGCTTCACTATAAACATACATTCTTTTGATTTCATTCATATGCCTACCACATCATCATATATAGAATGAGCTAATGTAGTCTAAAGATGGCACACACACATACACACAACAATTGCTAAAGCAATGTCCTTTCGATAAATTGTGAGAAGTCAAATGTTGTAGTATGTCAATTTTAATTAATAAGAATTTAATTTAATAAAATATTAATTAAAAAAATATTAATATAACCAAAATTTAAACATTTTATTGTGGGGTTCAAATTAATAAAACATTCTAATTGATAAATAAATGTAAAATAATTTTAATATATTTTGATCAATCAATTTTAGCCAAAACGGTACTGAAAGCAAATAAACTACCACTGAGTTCATAAACCTCAAAGTGTATTTATGACCCAATAAAAAAAAAAAAAAAAAAAAAAAAATTGAGAATGTGTACTGGGACCACCACTGCACACAAAAAGAGTGGCTATACCGTGTCAGCAGAACTATAATAATAATAATATAATAATAATAATAATCAATAATAATGACAACAAATATTTCAATAATAATAACAATATATTAAATAAATAATTAATAATATAATAATATATATAATAATACATAATAACATAATAATAATAAATAAATAACATATAATAAATTAAACTATCCCTAATAATGTATCCTTATAGTGTGGAGCGCAGAAGAAGAATATGCCACATCGTATGTCCTGCGTTCGTAGAGAGCGAGCTAAGGGGAGGTGGTAGATTGTTGGCAGCACATTACCATTTATTCTGCTAGGAATGCCTAATGCAGCCTCGGAGAAGGTCCGTCGATCGCCGGTAAACGGCCTTCTATCTTTCGGCGAAAATGTATGAATCATATGGGTACATGGAATGTCAGAGGAATAAATGAATCTTGAGGAGAAGAGGAGAGAGGTGATGGATGTATTTAGAAAGGGAAAGGGCAAATTTGATGTGCTCGCTGTGACTGAAACAAGATGAAAGGAAACAGTGAAAAATGAGTGGTGTGGTGTGAAAATGTGTTGTGTGTGCTGGAGTGAAAGGATGAGCAGGGGGAGAGGAAGTTGAAATTTTGAATGATGACATTGTGAGTACCAGAGCTATGAGTAGACTTGTGTGCTGTGAAGTTCTAGATCTCTAATGGTTGGTATAAATTTAAGTTTGAAAAGGTCAAGGCTATGTGTAGTTGTGACGTATAGTCCATCTGGAGAGAATGCGGTTCGAAGAGAGTAACGAGTTTTTTGGATAATCTGAATGATGTCTTAGATTGTGGGAGTGAGGAGCTTCAGATTGATAGTTTTGAGGGACCTGAATGGTTGGATAGGTGATCAAAAAAAGGGCAGGTATATAACAGGGTGTTTTGCGCGGTGTCGGGAGCAAAATGAGAATGGTAGGAGGTTGACTCTTGTGAGGAGAGAGGTATGTGTGGTAAGATTAAATAACCTTTCTTTAAACAACAAAGTACCTAAGCAATACTAGAATTGGTATAGTAGAGATGTATAGAGTGAAAATGTAATGATTGATTTTGTCTTGGTGAAGAAGGAGATGTGAAGCATGTGTTGGATGTTAAAAATCTGTGAGGGGTTTTAGGAAATGGATTATCGGTTGATTTGCTCTTCTATGAAAACAATTATTAGTCGGTGGGGGCTTGGAGGGAGAGGAGGTACCGAAAGGAAAGTGGGGTAAAATTAAGAGTGATAATTAAGTGAACAAGGTAATTAAGGATAAGTATGTAAGAGCGCTCGCTTGTAAATCGGAGCTTGAATGTGAACAAGTTGAAACTGAACAAATCTGGAAGCATATGAAGGAAGCAATGTTAGCAGTGCAAATGAAGTATGTGGATGTGTGCTAAAGTAGGGGAAGTAAGAATGCGAACAGTAAGTGGTGGTGGTGGAATGAAGGGCTGATGCAAGCGGTTAAAATTAAAAGGAAGCGTGGTTGTGGTTAAGTGTACTAAAAGCCAATGATGAAGTCACAAAAGAAAGATGGGAATTATATACGGAGGAAAAAAGAAATACTAAAAGAGGCATACGTAAGGAGAAAAGAAGAGGTAAAATGAACAGTTTGGAGGCAGGATGATGGGGATTTACAGGGAATGGAAGCTTCTTTCTGCGAAGCGAAGCACGAAGGTTATGAATGAAGAATAAGGGAACTGACTTAGAATAATGAAATTAGGGATGGTTGCTTCTGTAACTGTGAAAATGGATGTGAGGGAGTGTCGGAAAGAACATTCGAAAATCTGCCATAATATTAAACAGTAACTGAGACATGGATGATAGTGAATGTTGTGTGGGTTTGATGGTGCAAGAAGGAATAGGTATTTTGGCGGTGAGGTTATTAGCAAAGAGGAGGTAATTGGATCAGAAGTAAGAAGTTGAAGAATGCGATTAATCTGCCGGTGTAGATGAATTACTGATGAAATGATTCAGAACGGAGGCGAGATGGTTGAATTGATTGGATTTGGAAGTTGTCTAATAAAGCCAGCGTTTATGAAGGCTATTGTTCCGAGGGATTGGGGAGGAGAGGCAGTGATAGTTACCCTGATATAAGGGTTTAAGGGAAGGATAAGGGCAACATGCTAGAAGATTATAGGGAATTAAGTTATTGAGTGTATTGTATTGAAGATATTATGCTTGGCATTTTAGGTTCGAAAGAGGCAGGGTTGCGGCAAAAACCCGGTTTTTCATAAAAAACCCAACCCAGCTGGGTTTTGGTTTTTTGGTATTTGTATATTTTTGGTCAGAAAAACTTTTTTGATGTAGACAAATCAGTCCTGCTAATGCCAACGTAAAGTGCTAAATACAAGTTCCAAATTTAAAAACTAGCTGTCTTTACATGAGAGAAACTGCAAAGTTTAACTACAGCTTAAAAATGTATTTCTGTTTATTTTTTATAAATTCATTATAGGTCTAGTTTATTGATATATATATATTTATATATATATTAATATATATATATATTAATTATATATATATATATATATATATATAATAATATATATATATTATATCATATATCATATTATATATATATATATATTATCATATATTATATATCATATGTAGCACATCCAATTATAACTTCTGTAAAAAAATGTTTAAATTTATGTTCGTACTAATGCTAAGATTTGCGCAAGCAAAATTTTGCATAAGTCGAACTGAAAATGATATATAAATCCACTTCCTGTGTGATATAACTCTTCAGTCAGCATACAGAGTCAGATTAATTAACACTCCAAGATACTCTCTCGTAGGAAATCCTCACAAACTTATAACGCAGCTTCTTGGCCAGAGAAGGGACATTTCACAAGAAGAGGCTGCTGCGAATCGAATTTCGATCCACAAATTCGCTACCAAAAAAATGTTGGAGTAAGGCAAGTGTGGAAAACGCACTGGAAAAGGCTGCGACTTAGAATTCGCCTACGAAGAGAGAGTATGCTCAACAGAGAGATGCTTACTTTTAATATTTTCATGGCATTTATTTTATTTATGTTGGAATACAAAAACATCATTTCAAATATGGATTTCTAAATTACCATCCTCTTATATAGAGGTGCTTGCTCATAAAGAAGCAACCAAGCTTAGGCAGATACGACCCTATTATAATAATTGGTGACCCTGAGTAGAACACCCGAACTTCATCCAACGCCTTCCCGAAAAAACAACAAAATGAAGAAAAAGGAAAAAAAACAAACAATAATACTAAAATTCTCAATCAAAAAGACTCCGAGAAGATGACTCAAGCAAACGAACATTATCGATTCGGACTTCAATTTTCATTTCTAATTTTGGATTATGGTCTTCACATTTTCACAACTATCACAGTTCCAGGATTCATCGCCTAGAACATAGCAAACTTCCTTTTTCAGTATGGAATTTCTCTTCTCATTTTAAGTTATGATTATTGGCAGACAATCATTTTTGGATTCCACTACGAACTTTGATTCATTTTCGAATTCTAAATGGTTCTGTGACCTCTCCCTTTATGTATGAAGAAATTTTTCAAATAAAGGACTTAAATTTTCAAGCAACTTCGTCTCTACATATGTAAAGCAATTGTTTCTCGCGTAACTACAGCTTTGAAAAGTATTTACGTACGCTCAAATCATGCATACATTAGAAACGCCTTATACTGGACCTTCCATTGGATTCAACGTTCGATCAGATGATGGCCCTATTTAAATTTGTGAATAATTCAATGTTTCATTATCAAATTATTAATGTAATAACATTTATTGTATTTTTATATTTAAATGTTTGTATGGTTGTTTATATCTAACGGATATATAACCAAATATGCTTGTGTTTAAATGGACCTTTCTATTTTTCTGGTAAAAGTATAACAAATTATTGTATTTATATGTATTCAAATTCTTGTATATATGTTTAGATCGTCGGATGAACCACTTATGCTCGTATTTGAATATACTATTTTGCCCTTCAAATGTTTGTATGTCTACCTATGTTTCGGTCGGACATAATTAGATATGTTTTTATTGAAGGTATTTTATGTATGTATTTTACTTTATTCTTCTTTACCTCATTGACATGTCTTTATATGTCTTGTCGTGCATTGGTTGTTAACAGCCACAAATCATGTAATACATATTGAATGAAGGTTAATTTTTATATCTTCGTGTGTGTTTATAATTATAATTAAATACTCTTCTCACTCGTGATTCTAGCGCAGAAGTTATGTAGCACTCCATTATAACTTTGCTAAAATTATTAATTGTATGTTTCGTACTATGCTAAGATTATCGCGGAGCAAAATCTTAGCCAATAAAGTCGAAATAAATGTATATAAACCCTTCTGTGACTATACTCTTCGTCAGATACAGAGTCCAGATTAGAATTTAAACACTCAAGATACTCTCTCTAGAAAATCTCCAAACTTATAACGCAGCTTTTGGCAATTGAGGAAAGATTTCACAGAAGGAATATAGCGACTCGAATTTCGATCACAAATTTTCGCTACAACGAAGAGTCAGAGGCAAGTGTGGAAAACGCGCTGGAAAAGGCTGTGACTACCAATTCGCCTACGAAGAGAGAGTACTCAACAGAAGGGACTTTTGTTACTTTATATTATTTTCATTGCAATTTATTTATATTTTAAAGTAAGTGACACAAAGGGATAATTAAATATCGATATGATAACAAAAGCTTCCTCGCAAAATAGGGTGCCTTGCTCATAAGAAGCCACCAAACTTAGCAAGCCCAAATTAGTACGTTTTCAAAGCTGAATACGTTTCTTTTATCCAGGATATGAGATGACATTTCAACTGTTTTTTAAATGTCATTTATTATCGATGGTTATGTTATAACAAGATATATATATAAATATTAAATTCATTTAAATTAAACTTTCATATTTAGATAAATTTAATTTTATTCTGGCGATGTCAACAGTTATTACTTTGAATATTTTTTAATTAAATACAATCTTTAAAACAATATACAGGATATTTAAAAATGCCAAAGTATCATTCGGGAGGAAGATATAAGGCTAGTGAATGGAAGGAGGTGACAGTATTGACAGTGATTGTAATTTTCAATTATGAAATGATTAATATTAAAATTTTGCAATAAGAATACTAATTATTAATTTTAAATTCAAAATAATGTTTGAAATTTCATATGCCATAATTTTACATAAGTCTACTAACTACTTAGTCTAGAGTATCTGACAGCATCACATGTAAGTTCTAACACATGTCATTGCCAGCTACTGAGCTGTAATTTTTAAAGTTTTATTTATGTTTGCTAATTTTGTTAGGAAGAAAACTGGAAAGAAGTCAAGAGGAAGAGGCTGAAGAGTGGCTTAATGAAGTCTTATCAAGAATTCTATGACGATAGGCTATAATGCATTTAGGTAAAGGCAAAACCAACTGCTTTCCCTTCCTGTATTTATTCAGGGCAATAAATAAGATATAGATGACAGACACAGAATAAAAAAAAAAAAAAAAAAATAAGTATAAGAAAATAGAAAGAGAAAAAATAGAGAGAGAGAAAGCAAAAAAAAAAAAAATTGCCTGTTAATTTTGCCAGGTTTATGTGTCAGCCTACCATTTCTGTCCCAGACAAGTTTCACGATCAACTAGGACAGATCTTTTCACGTTTGGGATTTCATTTGGGCAAATAAGAAATAGATTTGAGAAGAGAAAAGCTGAATATGCTTGTTAAGAATGTACAGGCACTCGATGATCCAAAAAATAATACTGATGCAAAGTATTTGATACAATTAGTATCCATACACTTTTTTACTGAAAAACATAACAATTTAAGTATTTAATTTACTTTGTTTAAAATTAAAGATTAATAGCATTCGCAAAGAAAAAAAATTATATTATCCCTTTTTTTCGCCATTATAGACTAATCGGATAATGTGCGTTTATTTTTGTTTTTTGTTTTGTTTTTTTTTATTTGGGAGAGGATGAATTGGCTGCAAATCTTGAATTCTAAATACTATTTACCTTCAGTTCCAAAGGGACTAAATATTCGATTTTTAATGCATAGTTACTAAATAAAAATCTTTTTTTATCTTTCAATATCTTCTTTGGAAACCCATGGTTACTATGGTCTTCAATTTACATTGATTAAAAATTCAAAATTAGAAGTTAGAGAACAAAAACCCACGAGTTGGGTTTTGGTGGTCTTTTGCCCTTGGTTTTTCGGTTTGGATTTTGGGTGCCAACCCTGCGAAAGAGTCGTCGTCGAGTGACTGAAGGCACTGATTGGTGTGAACGAACAAGGTACCGTTTAGGAGTAGTAAGGAGGATGTGTGATCAAATCCTTTACCATTGAAACAAATGATCGAGAAAAATGAGGAGGAGAAGAATAAATATGTATTTAGGTTTTATGGATTGCAACAGGGGTAGTATGACAGGGTTAATAGGGGCAAGCTCTATGGCAGGTGTTAGTGATTATATGGTGTTGGTGGTAGCTTCTGAATCTGAACGACATCAAAAGTATGTAGGACGATAGTGAAGGCGTGTGTAAGCAATAAATAATGGTTGTCAAAAAATGAATTAATTTTAGTATATTAATAGATGGAGTGAGGCAGGGTATGTGTGTTATGTCTCCTTGGGTTATTCAATTTGTAAATGTGGACGGGGTTAAGAAAGAATTAAGAGGTGGGAAGTGCCAGGAAAAGGCTGTTAGAGATAGATGAGAGAATGAGATGATGTGGAGCGGGCCCCAACTATTATATGCGGATGACTTTTTGGTTTTGTGTTGGTGAATCTGAAGAGAGTTTGAGCGGATGGTAGGAACTTTCGCAGTTGGTGTAAAAGGAGGGTTCATGAAAGTAAACGTAGAAAGAACAGTCAAGGGTTATGGTTGTGCGGTGAGATGTAGTCCTCAGCTGTTTGAATATATGTTAGATAGGTGAGCAGCTGAACAAGTGTCTTGAGTTTAAGATTATAGGTAATGTTGGATAAAAAAGGACGGCAATGATTGCAGGAGTGTAGTAGCGAAAGTTCCGTGAAATGGCAGGAAGGTGGACTGGCGGCAATTAAAATCATTGCGGATGTAAAGGGAAAGTCTTTGAGTGCGCTAGGGTCTAACATGAGGGTATTGTTGAGTTACCTGTGTTATTGTAATAGTAGTGAGACTATGGATCTGAATAAGAAGTATAGATCTAAAAGTTCAATGTGTTCACATGGACAATCTTAGGGGAGTGTTAATAGATAAAGAGAAGAATATGAAAATAAAAAATAAGAGAAAGAAATAAATATAAAGATAATATAGAAAAGAGTAGAAATTTGGAGAAGTGAAGAAGGGATAAACTAGAAATAAATTGTAAAGTATGTTGCAGATTGGATATTGGTCATGTGAAAAGGAGCATGAATGATAGTCGGTTCGGTTAACGAGGAATGGATAGTGTATAGTGGCGAGTGTGGTGGAAACCGACCGGCTGGGACGAACAGAAGAAAAAGCTGGAATTGAAGTCCAGTAAACGACATGTTTGAAGGAGAAATGTGAGTTTTGGTAGAGGCGGGAATAAAGGTGCATATAATAGGAGTGAATGGCTCGGTTTTGTGAGGGATATGGTCCGTGTACGCCCACCTGGGCCCAAGGGGATGATACCCTTACACTGACGCATTACCATAGTGAAGGGTTGTCTATATGAAGCTCTGGCGGTGGATTCTGACTGGGACTGAGTTCTACCTAATTAATGGACAGAGAGGGGCGAGTAGGCTGGCTTCTTTTCGACTTTTGTCATATTCTTCTAACTGCTTGTCTATTGTTCAGATTGCCTTGTCAAGCACCTTACTCCAGTAATGGATAAAAAGAGATGAGAATAAAGAAAGAAAGAAAAAATAATAATAAATTAATAATTAATAATAAATAATAATAAATAATTTCTCTTGATTCTTAATATGTTTCTAACTTGAGTGAAAAAAAATTAAAAAGGACCTCAAACATACATCTACATATCGGCCACTTGAACTTCTCTGCAATCATTCGGATCTGTCAGAGATCTTTGCTATGATTCTTGCATGTTGGCTCCGTGCATAACCAATTATTATTCAATTTGATTCCATCATTTTTCTGACTTTATGTTGCCTTTTGTCTAATTCTTCATATTGTTAATGTTATCTGCTAAAGCAAAGCTTGTTTCATTGTTGGGAAAAGATCTGACGAGAATTATACTATAAATATAATAGATGCTCGACCTAAAGGATGTATATAACTAAATATCCAAGTCCAAGTTTGCCCAAATATCCATGAAAGAGGCATCTCAATTTGAAGTCAAAATTATTGCTTTGAATACAAAAGTACCTCTTTCCAATAAAAGAGGATCGATTGAATAGAAATGTGAATAAAAAAAGCTGCAATTCATACTTAACATTATCTATCTAGTGAAATAAATACAATACGCGGTAGGGCTGGGCTTTCTATTTCAGTGAATTATTCTACACATATTTCTTTCTTTATCGTATATTCTAGACTCTAGTACTATTCTTAGCCAAAGTATATTAGAGAGTATTACCGACGTATAATAAAGACTAATATATACAAATATTTTAGAAATATATAAATAAAATATACAATGATGATAAACTGCAAAATGATATCGTCTTAATAGTGTGAGTGTATTAGAACATAGATATAGATATATATAATGTAACACAATTCTATCATAGTTTAGACACTCTTATTCATACTGAGAATCGTTTGTCTCAGATTTTGTTTGCATAGTTTTGAGCTCTCTTGCATGTATTATTACCATTTATAATCATTTTGATTCTCTCATTATAATTCTGACTTATTTTGCCTTGGATTATTCTTTTACTTTAATAAGTAATCTATTCTTAAATAAATCTTAAAATCTTCTGTAATAAATCAGGGATGTAATTAAATAATTAATAATTTATATATTTTGCAAAAAAAAAAATCTTTGGAGGGTTGTTTTGGACTCTGCCATGCAAATATTTTGACATAAAAAAGATGTTGAAGTGTGAGTAAAAAGCAGGAGGTCATTCGAGTGTGAGTGTTAGTGTATTATAATATTAATATAAATTTGTATTTTTATTTTAAAAACTTTCTGAAGAATACTTAGAAAAATTACCTTCACAAAAACTCTACTAGAAAGAACAAAACGATTTCATTTATACAAATTATTGAAAACTTTTTTAAATTAGTGTGCGTCTCATATATATTATTATATCCCATTCCAAATTAAAACATTAGGTTAGTTTGTGCAGAAGAATTGAGAAGGATTTTACCTTTATTAAATTAATAACTCATTTTTATACATTCTCACCAAAAATTTTAAATTCTAAAATACTGTTAGTTTATCAAAATCCCTCCTTTCCCCCTTCACTCAAATAATTCACTATTTCAATTCAATTTAAATAAATTTTCTACATTTAATGTCCAATTTTATACAGGGGGGGAAAAAAAAAAAAATTTTTTTTTTTTTACTTGGTTTCTAAAAAAAAAAAATTTTTTTAAATTTTTTTTCCCCTTGTCTATGCAACCCATTTTAAGTTTGATTTTTTTTAAGACATTTGCAACTACTAACAGGCAAAGACCTATCTGATCAAGGGTTACTTGGCTCATATTTCTAATAGCACAAAGACTTTCAGTTTAATATACTTTTTTTTTTTTGTATCACAATGAAAATAAATTTACAAATTTGCTTACAATGTTACTTTCCCAGATTCACATATCTAATTAATATGCTAAAGCTATTAACTTCTCAATAGTATATTCTCACAAAGTCTTCAGCACTTTTCTTACACAATTCCCTCCTCACCAACCACTTTTTTTGTTTTAATATTCACTACAGCAGTTTTCATATCTTCCATACTGTAGAATGGATGTTTAAAG
>JABUQX010065777.1:5000-19125 GCA_015478945.1 Trachelipus rathkii | reverse complement strand
TATTATTATTATTATTATTATTATTATTATTATTATTATTATTATTATTATTATTATTATTATTATTATTATTATTATTATTATTATTATTATTATCATTAACCCATGTTGAATTGTCGAAATTAGATTGATCAACAAACTTAAAAATAAAAAATAAGTAAGAACTAAAAATTTTGTTGAACTTCAAAAATCGGTATCGAAGAATTTGCTTTCCTCTCAGCAAAATTCCCAGTCATTTGGACTCTGGGATAGTACAGCGGTAGCGCACAGCAGCGAGCAGCATGGCAGTATATATATATATATATATATATATATATATATATATATTTCTATATATATATATATATATATATATATATATATATATATATATTATATATATATTGCTAACTGTCGTCGGAGTTGGACGCACTAAAAACTGCAGGGAAAGAAGGTAAAAGAAGAAAAGAGAAGAACTAGAGAAGAGACTAAAGAGGAAGGCTGAAATCTTGAACAGACTATTTAAGGAAAGTTCTAGAGGATTTCTTTGTCTAAGGAAGTATGCTCTGCATGTGTTGAAACCAGAATATTATTTGGAGGCAGCTAACAAAATTTACTTCAGGACTTGAAACATAAAAACATTTTTAAAAATTTAATAAATTCCAATTTGAATTTAAAATCAGATTATAAAAAAAACAAAAAATTAATTCTCTATATGAACAAACTCAGGAGGATGAAAATTTTAATTCTAGGTCTTTTTAAAAATTGAACAATTTATATAAATAGAATTTGGATTTAAAATAAAGAAGCTACTTTAAGTGATTTCTGGTCTAGTGTTGGAGGCTTCGACGCAGTTTGTCAATATGAAGATTTAGTTCGCATGGTTACAGGGCGACAAGGCTAGCAACCCGGTCCTTTCCATCTGCTTGTACTACTTTTGGACCAGCGTTGAAATCTTATGAGCCTAGAAGCAGGATCCTCTGGAGAGCTCTGGGAGAGCGAGTTTTGAGGATTAATGGAAGAAGATGCTAGTTCTACTGAAAGGGCGAAAAACCCTACCCAGAGGTCTAACTCGAGGATCAAGTCGAAACCAGGAGCCGAGAAATGCTTTTCTACTGTAGAGTGTTTTAGGTTAAAAGCCACAGAAGACTGATGCTGACCAACTGACAGGCTTTAAAGCCCTTCCTGGGAGTTGGTGAGATATATATATATAAATATATATATATATAGTGTAGTTATAATATATATATATATATATATATATATATATATATATATAGAGTATAGAAAGTATATAGTTTTATATAAATGTGTGTAACTGTATAGGTCAATATATATATATATATATATATATATATATATATATATATATATATAATCTTAATCAAAAAACCTCTCAAAAATTCTGGTTACGGCCCTAGCATATATATATATATATATATATATATATATGGTTATATGATAGTTATATATATATAGTTATACATATATATATATATATATATATATATGTTATTATTATATAATATATATATATATAGTAAGTTATATATGTGTTAAGTTATATATACATATATGTCATATAAAGTATATGTATGTATATATACATATATATATACATATATATATGTATATATATATAAGAAAGAAGAGTATATATATATATATATATATGTATATATAAATATATATATATATATATATATATATATATATATATATATATATATATATATATAGTCCAAAAAGCATTTAGTCATCTATAAGTATATATATATATATATACTCTCATCATCACCAAACTTTCCAACCATGCACCGGAAACAGAAAAGTAGTAGAAGAATATGACGCAAGTCGAAAAGAAAGCCCAGCCTTACACCCCTTTATACCCTTTAGTGAAAGCTGTCGCAGTCAGAAAATCCAATCCTAGAGCTTCACGGACCCTCACCATGGCATCTCGCCAATGTAGGGTTCATCCCTTAGCCCAGGTGGGCTACAACCATATCCCCTCACAAAACCCGCCATTGACTTCTATTTTGTTCCGCCTCTGTTAAACCTTACATTTCTCTTTCCAGGCATTCCTTTACTGACCTCAACCACTTTTCCTTCGGTCTCCCAGCCGGTCGATTCCCAGCACACTCACCACTATACATCTGCTTAACCAACCGACTATCATCCATCCTTTTTCCACATGACCAAACCATCTCAACGTACTTTCATTGATTCTCTCATTTATTCCTTTCTTCATACCACACAACTCTCTAATACGTTCATTCCTTATTTTACCAATTCTTCTCACACCTAACACTCCCCAAGATTGTCCATCTGAACATATTGTACTTAGACTATACCTCTTTATTCCAGACCACGTAGTCTCACAACTATACTTCCTATAACACAGGTAACAAAACAATTTCATAAATATATGATATATATATATATATATATGTATAGTTATATATATATATATATATGGTGTGTATATATATATATATATGTTGTTATATTACATTATATTATATTATATTATATATATATATATTATATTATATTATATTATATTATATTATATTATATTATATTATATTATATTATATTATATTATATTATATTATATTATATTATTAAGTTAGAAAGAATATATAGTATATAAAGAGTAGTATATAATTATATATATATATATATATATATATATATATATATATATATATATATATATATATATATATATATATATATATATAACTTTTCATATATATAATTTTCAAGAGGGTGGAGTCGGAGTCGGAGTCGGAGTCGGTAATTTTCAAGAGGCCGGAGTCGGAGTCGGAGTCGGTAATTTTCAAGAGGCCGGAGTCGGAGTCGGAGTCGGAGTCGGAGTCAGAGTCGGAAAATTTTTGAACCGACTCCACAACCCTGGTTACACAGCAGGATTCCAGAAATTACCTTGCTTTTTACACTCTTTGATACTAGTTCTCAATGATGCCATATTTGAACAAAGAGACGTAAAAAAATATATCCATACACAAACAATAGGTCATTTTAATCCCTCGCCCCAAGCTATTTCCAAGTATGAAGAATATCAAACTAGATTTAATTTACCACAACACAGATTTATTCAGGATATACAAACCAGATGTAATAGCCAGTATCATATGCTTTCAAAAATTTTTGAACAAAAGACGGTTCTCATTTCATATTGCTGGCGCGTAGCGCGTACATATAGTTTGGGTGTGCGCTATTATCGATTATTTTTATGTACATATATGAGTGTATATATATATATATATTATATATATATATATATATATATATATATATATATATATATATATATATATATATATATATATATATTTATTAATATATAGGGGTCCCTATTTAACACACCCTTTTTTTTTATATGTATGTGTGCGCACCGTAGGTGCGCACAGACGAGTGTACGTTGATGACGCAGTCATCAACATTACACGAGTTGTTCATTAAAGTTTATGTAATGTTTATAGACATTTACCCCTCCCCTTTTTCTTCTATCCCCCTCCCATCGCCATGCAATTCCCCCACCAACACCACCTTATGCTCCAGCTGCCAGGCGTTCCATTGGCTTACCCTACCCCTTTCGTTGCCGCCATGACTACATCATTGCCGCCGCCCGCCTTTATTCTCTCGCACACACACCTGCTTTCGCGCGCGCGCTTTTTGCTCCGCCTGGGCCCCGCAGGATTCGCACCGTGATCCGCTTTCCGCCCTCCGCCACCGGCTCCGCTCCGTGGATTCGCCTTTTTCGGTTTCCCGGCCCCTCGCGTTCGCATCGTCTTGTCGCGTCATTGAGGAGAGAGGGGTTTTTCTACCCCTACTCCCCCATTCTCTTAGCCCCCACTTGTGATATATAAAATTTAGACCGAGATGGCTGAATCTCGGTCTTCACGTCGCTCCAGCACGGCATGGCCGAGATAGGCCGGAAAACGTAATCTCTGATCAAAGGAAGCGGCCTTTCAGACCTCTTTCAGATTTATAATTTATACGAAATATGTATTTTTATCATTGAAAGATACGAAATAAAATATAAATTCCATCTCCCATGCTGGAGTTCGGGCGTAGCTATAGCTAATTGACTGCGTAGAACTCAAAGGGATTAAAATCAAAGGAAAATGTGGTCAAAGGGGATTACCTTTTTCTTCGATTTTAATCTTGCCCTCAGGGGCTAAAAGAAAGATTCGGCTCTTTGTCAAAAACAAAACTTTATTGTATTTTTTATTATTATTATTTTATATATATATATATAGTATATATATATAAGAGCATTCTAGTAAGTATATATATATATATATATAAAGAAAGAACAGTAAAGTATATATATATATATATATATATATATATATATATATATATATATATATATATATATATATATATACATATATATATTACTACTCCCATTACTAATATATAAGTTATGAGAAGATATATATATATATATATATATATATATATATATATATATATATATATATATATATATATATATATATATATATTACTACAGTCCTGACTTATCACAACTACTACTACTACTGCCCTAGCTTATTAAAACTACTACTACTACTACTACTACTACTACTACTACTACTACTACTACGTTATTACTACTACTACTACTACTACTACAACTACTACTACCAGCTTTATAACTATTATACGAGTTCACTACCACGCCTGTTCATCCCTTTTCTTATTATTATTATAATTATTATTATTATTATTATTATTATTATTATTATATATTATTATTATTATTATTATTATTATTATCCACCTAACCCCCCTAAGCCCTAATCTACTCTAGATAATTTACATGTACTTCTGTGAGCGCTGTAGAAGAAGCGCACACGAGCGTTCTGTGGATGATGCTGTCGACGCATGGAGGTGCTTATACACACCCCCACCCCTTTCGTTATTATTATTATTATTATTATTATTATTATTATCAGCCGCCCAACCCCCAAGGTTTCCCAACTTGACTTTGTATATTTACATACACTTGTGCGCGCCGTAGGCTGGCGCACACGAGCGTTCGTTGACGATGCTGCCGTTAACGCATGGGAGGTGTTTATACACACCCATCACCCCCTTTAGTTATTAATATTATTATTATTATATTATTATCTGCCCAACCCCTAAGTCTCTACCCACCTTTGTAGAAAGTATTTACATACACTTGAGCGAGCCGCAGGCTGGCACACGGTGAGCGTTCGTTGATGATGCTGTCGTCAACGCATGGGGAGTTGTTTATACACGTTCATGGCCACGGCCATACACTTCAACGCTACCTTCGTTATTATTATTATTATTATTATTATTATTAATATTATTATTATTATTATTATTATTATTATTATTATTATTATTATTATTATTTATTACTATTTATTATTGTATGGTTTTAACTCTGAAATTTTCTGTCCGTTTTTATTCTTCATCTTTTCTTCATCATCACAAATCTACAACAACAACACAGCAACTGCATAAAGCTATCAACAACAACAACGGCAAATAAATAAATAAGCCATGATACCAAACGAAACAATGTTTGATTATCATCCAGAATGCATGGCGCTAGCCCATCAATATGGCCATTCACTACAAATTTTATTTTCACATGTTCATTCACTACAAATTTTATTTCCAGACTGCAATGATCCTTTTCCAATTTATTGGCCTCTTCTTCCGCTTCCCCTTACTATTATTATATTATTAATATTATTATATAATCATTATTATTATTAATATTATTATTATTATTATTATTATTATTATTATTATTATTATTATTATTATTATTATTATTATTATTATTATTATTATTAAATTGAAAGAAACCTTTAAATTTAGTCACTTTTAGAAGGTTCAATGTCTGGGTCATGAATTATATATATATATATATATATATACAGAGTATAAGAAAGATATATATATATATATAGAGAGAAGAAAGATATGGTAATATAGAGAGAGATGGTGGAGAGAGTATATATATAAGAGAGTATATATATATATATATATATATATGAGAGAGAGAGATATATATATATATATATAAGGTATATATATATATATATAGAAGAGAGAGTATATATATATATATATATATATATAATATATATATATATATATAAGAGATATAAGATATATATATATATATATAGTTATATATATATAGATAGATATTTATGGAGTGTTATAGAGAGAGTATGAGAGAGAGAGAGAGAGAGAGAGAGAGAGAGAGAGAGAGAGAGAGAGAGAGAGAGAGAGAGAGAGAGAGTAGAGAGAGAGAGAGAGAGAGAGTGGTAGAGAGAGTATGGTAGAGTATATATATATATATATATATATATATATATATATATATATATATATATATATATATATATATATATATATATATATATATATATATATATATAATATATATATAAAAGATATATATATAAGTATATATATATATATATATATATTATATAAATATATAATATATATATATATATATATATATATAGTTATATATATATATATATATAAGAAAAAGTATATGTGTTCTATATATAATACATCTATATTTGATCAAAAGATAAAAATATATATTATATAATATACATATATATATATATATATATATATATATATATATATATATATATATATATAGTACATATATTATATATATATATATATAAGTAGAGAGAGAGAGAGAGAGAGAGAGTGAGAGAGAGAGGGGGAGAGGGTAGAGAGAGAGAGAGAGAGAGGGCAGAGAGGTATTACTTTTTGATAATAAAATATCACATATGTTAATATTGCTCACACTCCATCAGCCATTCACAATCATAAACTTCTACATCTGAAGCCGTGAATCTTAGAGTTATTACAAGTAGAATCAACACGAAAACAACTACGAGTTTGACCCAACCATGATCCATCACACATGAATTATGTATTGGAACATATTATTTGTTATAATGAAACAAAGAAATTTACTAAAAACGGTAACTATCAAACCTTCTTCAAAACAGTGGGAAGAAAATCAAAGCAGCAAATTGGATTACCTCCTAATGTTATGTTTTTAAGTAGACAGCATCTTGTGCTGCACCGCGGGACAATGCATTAAATGCATTAATGTCTGGCGGCTTACTGATATCGATAATAATGCTTAATGATGTGATTACGAATACGTAACGATGCATTAATGCATTTACTTACTAAATTATCGACTACTTCGATTTAATGATCGATGCACAAAGCTAATAATGCTTAATGCTGCAAATGCGAAAACATGGACATAGGAAATATATCCATATATAGCATATATATAGTATAAATATATATATATATATATATATATATATATATATATATATATATATATATATATATATATATATATATATATGATATATATATATATATATATATATATTTATATATCGATTTAAACTAAAATGATTTGCATATTATTATTATTATTATTATTATTATTATTATTATTATTATTATTATTATTATTATTTATTATTATTATTATTATTATTTATTATTATTATTATTATTATTATTATTTGCTGTCATTATGATTTAAACACACACACACACATATATATATATATGTTATAGTATATATATATATATATATATATATATATATATATATATATATTTATTTAAATAAAGGTTTATATATATATATAGTATATATATATATATATATATATATATATATATATATATATATATAGTCTACACTAATGCATATACACACCTCTCAACCCCTTTCGTTATTATTATTATTATTATTATTATTATTATTATTATTATTATTATTATTATTATTATTATTATTATTATTATTATTATTATTATTATTATTATTATTTATTACTATTTATTATTGTATGGTTTTAACTCTGAAATTCTTTAGGCCCATTTTTATTCTTCATCTTTTTCTTCATCATCACAAATCTACAACAACAACAGCAACCGTGACAAAAGCATCAACAACAACAACAATGGCAGCAACAACAACAACAACAGCCATGACAGCGAAACAATGCCAACATCATCCAGAATGCATGAAGCAGATTCACCATGTCCATTCTATTGCCCCCCCCTCTCATGTGTACAACATCAGACCCGTTTAACATTCACATGGATCATGTAGTGAGTATGTTACACATTCTACTTATAATAAAATTTCATTAAATTTCATTAAAACATACGCTTTACATACCTTAAAGCAATAAAGCATTAAAGCATTAAAGCATTAAAGCATTAAAGCATTAAAGCATTAAAGCATTAAAGCATTAAAGCAGTAAAACAACATCCTGTTATTCCAGTTGTTGTTGTTTTACTGCTTTACTGTTTTACTGTATACTGCACCCGGTGATAGCTAAAAATTACTTCAAAGTTTTTAAAATATTCCGAGTTTCTTTTATTATTATTATTATTATTATTATTATTATTATTATTATTATTATTATTATTATTATTATTATTATTATTATTATTATTATTATTATTATTATTATTATTATTATTATCACTATTAAAAACATTTACTTCGCATTATTCACCCTAAGTCAAATGAAATTATTTCAAAGTTTATTTAAAAATAATTTGGAATTGTTTTTATCCACCTTTAAAATAAAAATAAAACAAAGTGAATGGAAAAGGAAAGAGTAGCATGAAATAATTTTTATTTAAGTGTTCGACATGAACGAGATAATAATTTAATTAAATGCACTGCATAAAAGAAATATATATATATATATATATATATATATATATATATATATATATATATACTATATTATATATATATATATATATATATATATATATATATATATATATATATATATATATATATATATAAATAATAGGTTGTATATATTTTTTTAGTATAAATATATGAGATATTTGTACATATATATATATATATATACATATATTATATATATGCTATTATTACAGTTTATATTATATGTGAGCATATTTATTTGTATATTAATATTATATATATTATGTATAATATATTGATATACATATATATATGTTACATATATATTATATTGTTATATACATATATACATATATATATTATGTATTATATATATATATATGTTATTACATATTATTATTGGTTGTTACATACATGTATATATATGCAGAAAGATATATACATTAGTATATATATATATATATATATATCCATATAGCAGCATATAAAGAAACAGCATAAAGTTATATATATATATATATATATATATATATAAATATATATATAGCCATCACTACATATTTCATCGAGAAATATATAGTTATATATATATATATATATATATATATATATATATATATACATATATATATATATATATAGCATAGCAATATATATATATATATTATATATATATATATATATATATATATATATATATATATATATATATATATATATATATATATATATAAAAGCTATATATATATTATATGATTTTTTGTATCACACCCGAAAACCTTGAGCTGATGGTTCGGAGCACTTTGAGCATGTAGGTTGCGTGTTTGTTTGAGGTAGTATATATATAGAAAGAAATAGTATAAACAGATATTTATCCTATATATATATATATATATATATATATATATATATATATATATATATATATATATATATTTTATATATATATATATATATATATATATATGTCTATATATATATTAGGATGGAGTGAAAAATAAAAATTTTTGATATCGGTTTCGCCTGAGGTGCAAAAAGTTTCGGATAGGCCGTTGGTATCGGTATCGGTTAATATGGCCGATACTTCTTACTTTTTGGGTGAAGAATTATGAGAAACTTTTAGATTCAATAATAAATCTAGTTTCGATATATAAAAGGTTCTAATAAGGAATTCCTTAAGCTAGCTGAAACCCCACAAGAATGGCATCTCTGACGGTGAACCACTTCTAGAGTGCATTTAAATAGCATAACCGAGGAGCTTGCTCGCGTGACAAAAAAAGATTCACAGAAGTGGAAGCCGCCTTATCAGCAACCCCTGGCAACAGCACTGATAGTGACGATGGTGGCTTTTCAGCAAATTTTTTGACTTCCTTTTTCAAAAAATGAGGGGGTCAAAAAGTTGTGTTTTGACTAGCGATTCACAATTATATTTACAAGAACTGGCAATTACATTGGTTTGCTTGGTAAATAGCTACTTCAAATTCGTGATATTTTCACATTTCATGTAAAATTCGCAGCAAACTGTCTTCTCTAAAGAAGTGCCTTCTTATCATTATTTCTGTCTGTACTTCTGCTCTAAGGTTAAGAATATACTTATATTATACTATAACATCTGTAAAAAAATTTAATGCCACTCGTAAAAGTTTTTAAACTAGCAATACTCATTTGCAGCTGAGTGTCTTTTTATTTATTTTTATTATCATACAAATAGTGACATTTTCTTGTTTTTCTTTTTCCAGGCACGAATAGTTTCTTCCATTTGTAAAATCTGAAAATTCGGAACCATGGCTAGTAAAAGGAAGACAAGACTGGCAACTTCCACTCACATGAGTAACTTCATTGGAACTGGTCGAGAAATGCTGCCTTCTGAACTCCCAACTCTACGTGATGTTCTAAGATATGGGCTTCTGCTAAGAGAGCAGAGTGGAGAGAATGTCAGGAATTACCCAGCAGCCACTCTTGCAAAGGATATTTATCCAAAAGTGCTTGAAAAGTGGGAGCTAGCAAACAGTTGTTTTGTGGTGCCAATTTTAAATTCGAGAGTCACAGTCCTGAAGAAGATAGAAGAAAACTGGGAAAAGGCCAAAAACATATCACTTGGCAGAGGAAAACTGGAATTGAAAGAGGCTTTCATAGCAACGTTAGACAAGCTCTTTGACATCCTCAATTGCAAGTGTGAGATTAAGCTATGTTCAGAATTTGAGGGTCCATGTCCAGGTGGTGCTGACTGTAAACATGAAGTGCACATCTCCTGCTCTTGTTCTAAGGATATGAAGATCCCTGTCAAAGAACTAGTGTTTATTAATAGTCAAAGGGAGAAGGTTGAATCTGTTGGACAGCATCAAATTGGATTACCAGATCTACCTGAGCACAGAAGACAAATTAAAAAGCAGAAGAGGCAAGAAGATGAATTAAGAAGAATTTCTGTATATAAGCAGAAAAGGAAGGAAGAGTTAACATTACAACCAAATGAAGTTCTTTTCTCCGACGAAGATGAAGAGCCAACTGATGTTACAGATGAAGAATCTGAAGATCCTTTGCAAATTCCATGTGATGATTTTGATGTACCTTATACTTCAAGTACAAGTCAGTATAATACATTACAATTGAGCAATGTTGCATTGCAAAAAGGTATGGTGCCGGTCTACGTGCTACAGCTGCCATTACAACAGCTGCATTTTTGGATGCTGGATTAATTACTGAAGGAGAGGGAGACTTGTGGTTGATCACAATAAAGTAAAAAGGGCACAAGAAAAAGTCATGAAATCACTTGATGACGAATTTCATGCTCGATGCCGGATATATGAATGTATCTCTTCTTTGATGGGCGCAAAGATTCCACTTAAGTTCTGTTACAAGCAGATAACTCAAGTCATCAGTTTCCAAGTATTGTGAAAGAAGAGCATTGCACTGTTTGCAGTGAGCCAGGTGGAAGGTATCTTTGCCATTTTACTCCAGAGAAAGACTTAACGAAAAGGAAACCTGCTGAAGTTATTGCTAACCATCTTGTGGATTTCTTAAAGAAAAACAACATTGATAAAAGTTTGCAGGCTATTGGTGGTGACTCAATGAATGTTAACACTGGTTGGGAAGGAGGAGTCATACATTGGGTTGAGGCAAAGCTGAATCGTAAACTCATCTGGTTGGTTTGTGCTCTTCATACTAATGAGCTACCTTTGCGGCACTTGATCACAGAGTTGGATGGAAAAACTTTGTCTAACAACAAGTGGAGTGGTAAGATTGGCAACATGCTTGATACTGCAACAGAACTAGAAATCAATCCCTCATTTGCCAGAATATCCTTTCCAGAGCCTTTGGTTCCATTGAGTGACACTGTTGTCAAAGATCTCTCTACAGATCAGGCTTATGGTTACAGGATAACTCAGGCCATAAGGACAGGTGTACTTCCAACTGATCTGGCATTATTAGAAATTGGTCCTGTAAGCCACTCTCGGTGGTTAACAACTGCAAATAGGATTTGTCGCATATGGGTTTCAAAACATGGCCTTAAAGGCAACAAGTTGAAGACGTTACAACTGCTTGTGGAATACATTGTTGGCGTTTACTATCCCTGCTGGTTTACAATCAAATCGAAATTCTCTTGGGTGGAAGGACCTCGCCACATTCTTTATCAATTGAAGCTCCTAAAATCTCAGAAGAAGGCAGTAGCAGATATTGTTTTGCCAACAATCCAACGTTCATCATGGTTCGCATTTAGTGAAATGGTGCTTCAGACACTTTTATGCTCGGAAGACCAAGAAGAAAGGAAAGCAGGAGTCCAGAAGATAATTGAATTAAGGAATGAAGATGATGATACACCAGGAGACCTATCTGTTCGGCCTAGGAAAGCACCTGCAGTAAATCCAAATGCAACTTCCCTTTTGGAACTGATAGACTGGTCAGAAAAAGTATATGAACCTCCACTTACTTGTAAACTCAAAATATCAGAAATAAGAAAGTTTGTTGAAGAGCCAATGCAAGTTCCAAAGTGGCCATGTCATGGACAGTCCATAGAGAGGTGTGTGAAACAAGTAACAGAGGCTTCTGGCAAAGTGTATACTCATGAGAAACGAGAAGGATTCATTAGAGGCCAGGAAGCAAGCAGAAGAATGATGTCTAGGAATGAATCGAAGCAAGATTTGATGAATATTGTTGGTTGAAGCTTTTTACATTTTTACAATGTGTTTTCAGTGTTTGATAATAGAGACAAAATATAAATAAAATTGTTTGAGTTCATTAAACCACTTTTTGAGCAAATTTTCTTGGAGTTTATATTAAGTTATCCCCTTTTTTCGGAAATTTCAATATACATTATAATCAAGCGCAAATTTACCAAGGTAAGTGTTTATGAATAAGGAAAATCCTTTTAAATTAGGATATTACACATCAAAAGGCATATTTTTGACCCCTCATTCACAAAAAAACACGAATTTTTATTTTTGCCCTCCAAATTGACACGCCCTAATATGTTAGACTTTGATAAGTTCATGGCCGAAATTGCATTGACATCTCATTCACCTTCAAAGGAATCACACCAAGGAACCTCATCGAAAAACTGAAGAGACAGTCATCAAGGAGCAAAGATAATTCAAATTTGCAATCTGTGAAAGAGATGAGGCTCTACGAAAACATGGAGATGCTGCCTACAGAAGAGAATCCTTTCATGTGGCGGCATGAAAATGGGCCAAGGTTTCCATTATTATCAGTGCTTGCAAGCAAATATTTATCAGCCCCTCCCTCATCAGTCGAGAGCGAGCGTATTTTTAGTGTAGGTGGGAATGTAAACACCACAGACTAGTGAAAGCTTAATGCTTTTGCATCACAATTTGAGAATTTTTGAATTTGAGTATTGAATGATATCTATCTTTATCTTAAAGGAGTATATTATTATTATGTCATGTTTGAATAATAGCGTTTTTTTTTATTTTGTCTTTTCAGCTGATTAATTGAGGTCTCTTTTCATTATTTTTATTCTTTATATTGTAGCTAGTTAAAGAATCTTCTTGTAAATTGTAATCATGTTAAAACATGCTAGAAGCTAAACTTTGTTAATACTTACTGGAAAATGGAAATGGAATATTTTTTGAATAAACACAAACATAAAAAAGTTATTAATATTATATTTGCATTTATTATTCCTTAAAGATACTATTCATTAAGGTTCTAGGCATAGGAAAAATAAATTTTTAAATATACTTGGGCACAACCAAATATGAAATAAATGACTAAGTATTGGTTGTACAGGGAATGCAATCCTGAGTTGCCTAGCAGTACACAAATGTTCTATCTTATTACTGTGTATTTATTATATTAATTAAAGTATCGGTATCGGTATCGGTATCGGTATCGGCACTTAAAAAA
>JABUQX010065776.1:77500-107500 GCA_015478945.1 Trachelipus rathkii | reverse complement strand
GTGGCGGTTGGTGAAGTGGACCATTGAAATAAAACCGACTGCTCATGCTATTCTTATTAAAGATTTCATCTGGAGTGAAGTTATTTAAAAAACTAATGAGAACTATTTTCAGTCACGACTTAAACATCACCGGCGTACCCCAGGGCTCAGTTCTTGGACCGTTTCTATTTTTACTCTATATAACAAATCGATCTGTAGTCAACTCTCATGACGTCTTTTCAGTCTCCTTTTGCTGATGACATTTCCATTTTAATAAATGACAAAGAATCCGTGTGTAGTGTGTAAAGAGAGATAGATATATATATAGATGATGGAGCTAATAGTTCTTTAATATTTAAAATAAACGATACCTTCAATTTTTTTTTAGCACGGTAAATACTAAAGAAAAAGTTCGATTTTAAATATTAAATTAAACAATGTAGAACTGAATAGGGCTACATGCTAAATACTGAAGAATAACAATCGACTGAAAGCTGACATTTAGAGTACAGGGCAGCAGTATTAACACAACTAGTTACAGATGTCGAAGATAACATGTATATGCTAATAATTAAAATATTGTACTCGTTTCCTTACTTAGGAAATATGACTCCTGGGTATATAACCCGCTAATGAGATAGAGGCGAACTTATTGTTACTGTCTATCTATTCTGACAGTAACAGTAAATCGGATAATAACCTGTAAATTTGGTAATCCATAAAGCTCGATTAAGTGTAGTCCTCATTTACGCAATACAAGAGGACTTTTACATCGCATACAGCACATTAGTTTAAAAAACCTAGAGATATTGCAGTTTAAAGATTATTATTTAATAGTAGTATATATAATAATACGTAATACATATATTACTTGAATATGATCGATTATATATAGATATACTAGTAAGTAGTAATTTAACGATATGAGTTACTATACTGTACGTATACATATAAATTAGTTTACTATGCGTCGCAGATTATAGTATTAGTATATATAATATAATCATATATATATAATATATATACTATCATATATAATAATATATGTATACATACGCGGATTGTATGAAGATGCTAGGTAGTATTCTAAGGATGTAGGTAGTATTAAACTACTATGATAGTTTAATCTACATAATACTATGAATAATCTATTTGATACTATACTCTGTGTAACCGAATAGCTTCAGGGATATAATAGCTATCGTTAGTGATATAAGTACGTTAAGTATCTAATAGATAGGATGAAGTATATATAACTGGATACGAACAGCTTATATGGCTACTAGAAGTGGCGCTAGATTCTCTGAATCTAGTAAGTCTAGAGTTATAAGTATAAAGTAGCAGTGGTAATCAGCTGCTAATATGATTAGTGTAAGTGATATAATATAGCAGATAGGAATAGCTTATGATGTTATATTGACTGAAGCTTATCTAAGATAGTAATTAGCGATCCCGAATCTAGAACATAGAGTCAGTATGTAGTGCATATTGCGGTAATAACGTCATATATCAGATATCACGGATATAAGAAGTAGCCTGGAGTGCTATGATATTAAATTCAGGTGAGGTGTCGTATATTAGAAGGATTCGTGATGTAGTAACTGACTCTAACTACTAATCCGACATTATGCTAATACCGCAGCGCCGGCTAAGTACTATAGTATAGTATGTATGGCTTAGTCCTTCATAAGGATCTTTAATGTATCCAGTGATTAGATATCTCTATATGATGTTACGCTGATAACTGGTTCCGGGTATGTCGCGTTCTATAGTATATTACGACGAAGATGCTTATAGCTACATTGTTGATCTGGAGAGATTTATCGACTAAAGGACTGTATTATTTGTAAGATATGGGTATCTACATATAGCTATTGATATTGGGTTTGTAGTCTACGTACCGTCAGGCTGATGGCCTGAGTTCGGATTTTCTATATCTGCTTTTTACATGTAAGTTGGTTATTGATCCGTTACTTATATCTGAGAGAAGTCGAATACGACTTATGCTCAATGGCGGTTTTTCGTTATTTATGCGATTACGCTAAGTTAGTATTACGGAGATGTAAATTTTTATATTTCATATAGTCTTTCTTGTAAAATGATATTTTATATCCATTGTTTTACATTCCCAACTATGTCTTTTTGATATCTTTCAATCTTCTTTCTTTCTTCCGTGGAGTGATGTATTTTGTCTTCTTTTTATCTTTCTCTGAATTTTAATTGTTGGTTTTTATTGGGCAGAAGATGAATGAACAAACAGAAGGCGTTTATATTAGGAAGAGCCTGCGGACTCTTAACGGAGTTTATTTTTACTGTCTACATACTATTTGTATATTGTTTCTTTACCTCATATATTCTGCACATATAAGATTATATCTATAGTTTCCATTATTATATGTTCAAAATATCAACTAGCTCGCTACGGAACGGTCATATGATCTTTTCTATATTAGACATAAAATTAGACTAAAATGTAGTTTAGTTCAACTTCACTACTATTTTTTTCTTGTTTTTCATATTTTGTTTACTATTTTTCTATTTTTTCTTATCTTTCTTTGTATTTCATTATTGTCTTACCTGTTGGGCCATAGAGGTGCATGCTAATATGTCTCATATTACGGCTTGTTTAAGACATGAGCGCTATTTCTGTCTTTTTTTTTTTACATGCCCTCTTTTGAGTTAAAATGTACTTGCGTGCAATCGTGTTCTTGTGATATTTACTACCATAGTTGATGTCTCCTTCTATTTCTCTTTTACCCTGAGTGATTATACCTCTCATTAATGTGGTGCATAGTCTAGTCATTAGTCTTTCTTTGCTTTAAATACTTGGACCCGAAGTTGAGTAAGTATGCTCTTTCAAGGCTTGAACATTGTTTGTCATCAATACTGGTAGTTTTGTCGTGCATTTAATTTCTTATCCCATAGAGTGACTTTAGATATATTGCCAGCAGCATCTGGCTTCAACTAGAAGAAGACATGAGAGTGCTTGCGAGGTCTTTACTAGTATGTTCTTGATGGAGATATTTACGCTGAGAGATTATGAGTCGTAGGGAAATGTGATGTAACACGATTAAGTAAGATAAGAATAGAGGCAAGATAGGATAGTAAAGGAAAATGATAAATGAACATTGTGAACGAGTGTGAGTGAGTGAGTAACGAGATTGATACCGGTGAGATTAGTGTATGATTGGATAGGACCTGCATTGGAGATTATAAGGGGGTCAGTTTAAGGGAATTGGGATAGCCAACCTTCCTATGGGGATGAACTGTGAAGGATTTGAGTTAACGATGTGAGAAGAGTAAATGCGTCGAATAGCTTAGTGTTGCAGGACGGCGGAAGTATCCATCAAGTCGTACGTATCGTTAACGCTGCGACAATATGTAAGTATCAGTTGGGACTAGCCGCAGACAGGGTCGCCCCAGTATGCAACGTAACGCTCCAGTCTCGACGTGTACCACCAATATTAACACACATGAGCGCCCCCCGCAAAAATGCTAGCTTTGATTTCCAAGCGCACTTGACAGGGCCTCCTGTTGGTATTCGCTTCAGAGTTACAGCACTACTCTAGATATACCCTCCATTTTGCAGAGCTTGGTCCCACTCTCCCGTTCTTCACGCGGCATTCTGAAACTATTCGTTTCCCTTTTTGTTCTTGCCTTTCAGGGTCGGCCTGCTTCTCTGGTTTTCCTTTTCTTTTACTTGTCTAACACATTTTTCATTAACTTTTTTTCACTACTCTTGTTGATTGCGAGTTTTCCCCCCTTTCTGTCTTTCCTCCTTCATTGTAAAAGCTATTTGCTGGCTCTGGGTTTTGCTTGAGCCCCACTCAAGGTTTTCATTGTCCCCCATTGATCTGTACTTCTGTTTGGTTCTTCTTTATTTGTTAATCCTCCTTTTCCTTTAAATGCTTTTATTTATCTGGGGTAGGACCTTTGAAAGTATGATTTCTAATCGCCTAGGAAAAATTGCTTCTGTTTCACGGATACTTTCTCATATTTCGTTCCGACCCGTTCAAAACCAAATTGTCACAAAATTTCGTTTCACTCTCTTTTTCCTATTTCTTTTTAGTTTCTCGCGAATTATCTGTTTCTTCAACTCACGTATTCCTAACGATCCATAAAGCAAATATGTCACATGATGCCATGGAGCGATGGATTCTGCTGTCTCTTTATTTCTTCCCAGACTACTCATACGTTGGTTCCGAACTTGGGGCTCTTTGTTCCTCATAAATGATTTCTTTAAGAGTTCATGAGGGATACTTTCGTACCATAATTCTCTGCTGGCGTCTTTTAGACTGTCATCAAGTTTTGACTTTCAATTCATAGGTAAGTTTTGTTTTGCGCTCATCTTGCGGAGGTTAGATTAATATAACACAAATATTCATACGTCTAACTAATTTGGCGGGTTAACTATGATAGATTATAAAGGCTGTCTTTTAATATCTATAGTGTTTGCTTTCATCCATTTTTCTGGAAATATACAGGTAAGACACATTTTTAATGATTTGTTGGCACAGTGTCGGTGAATCAGTTAGTTAATCTCCTTGTTCTAAAACCTCGAGCAACAAGTGGGATAGCTTTGGCATTTTGTCTTCTTCCGTTTCCTGAGCTTTTTCTGTATGAGTCCATCTGTCTTATTGCTTTTTGAACTTCCTTTCTATGTTAGCGCTAGTCAGCTCCTAGTTCTTTTCCAGCTCGCTCAGTTCATCCATTTGCCTATGTATCGATCTTCATTTTTCAAAATATCGCGAACCCATATTTCATCAACATCTATAATGTTTTAGATATCTTGGAAATTTCTCAATCTAGGTCCATTTCCTCATTTACACATGGAATTTCTCATTTTTAATGGTTCGTTATGCGTATGTGACCCTATGTTTGGCTAGTATGCTTTTCCATCTTACTTGTTATTTCTCTATTCTTGATTTTTCCTTTCTTTGTCCACTTATCTCATAAGATTTCACCCAGATTCACTTGGTTCAGTGTTTTCTTTGTCTTAATCTCTGCTTGGTGGGTGTGTGGTGTGGGTGCGTGCTTACTTCTCTGATTTCAGGTGTCTAGTTTTCTGATTTCCGTTTTGCTCAGGTTTTCTTGCTCTTGCTTGTATATACTCACAGCCTTACTTAAATATTCGCTGGCCTTCTCAGAACTTTTCATGCGCGGTCTTGGAACTAAGTTCTGATTCATGTGCGAACTTATCAAATAGTGTGTCTTTCTTCTTTTGATTTTCTCCCATCAATCTTCAAATATTTTCCTGTTTGTTTTATTACTCGTATTATGATCACTCTAGCTAACTTCACGGTAGGGTGCCCCATGGATTCACTACTCTGTTTTTTTTCCATCACTACCGGATGACTCTCGCAAAGGAATCTCCTAACCAGCTTTTTGCCAAGTGTTTGATTTTATAATACACAAAGATATCCTTATTTGTGAGCTCTATCCGTCGTGGAAGATGATGTGTCTCGTTATGCTTGGAGCGGCTTTGTTTAATCGTCTTTTGCCTCATCTGTTGTACGTGGATTTATCAGCTTTTTTGGCTCTTGCTTGTAGAATTCTCCAAGAAGTGTTTTGTTGTTTGATTTTAGGAAAATCAATCGATTCGTTGTTATTTCTATCGTTGTTTATACTCTGGGATGTGTAATTGTTTTTTCCCAAAACTATCTGAATTAGGTGATACGTGCCATCTTTCAGTTAATAAACTATTCTAGCTGCTATTGTCATCAGTGCTATCTCCATGTTTTTGTTTAGTTCCCTCTCTCTTTTTCTGCACTCCGTTTTCAATAATCCAGTCATTTTTTCCACATGTTCATTTTTCAAGTCACTTTCTGATGGAGTCGCCATAATGGTGATTCCAAATTTTCCGTTAAGATTTTCATTTCCTCGTTTTGGAATCTTCCAATCTATTGTCTTGTAAAATTTTCCTAGTGTTCACCGAGTACGCGCCATTTCGCCATAATTGCTTTGTACCACTGTCAGTGGATTTTTATCTTTTATCCATGCCGCCTGACAATAGTTATAAAAGTTGTCCATCTGTTGAAATAATCTTTGCTATTTTTGCGCTATTCTACTAATCATGGCGCACCGACTTTCATTAACTGTTCTTGCCATACGGCCATTCCAACTATTGGCCGCTAAGCTGGAGTTCTCTTTATATTTTATACATGTTCACAGCTTGCCACTTTATTTCTATTATTTTTCCTCTCTCCAGGTCTTCTTATTTTGATACTTCTTCAATTCTTATTAATGGCATACATTAAAATTCCAATTAATTTTTCCACTAACTTGACGAATGTCCGAATTGTAAATGCAATTTTTCTATTTCTGTAGCTGTTTTTTTTCAATTATTTGTCCTTGATTATGGTCCCACTCCAGTGTTCTATTGCATCGAACGCACAATTGCGATTGTGGCGGTTCCAGTTTCTTAAGTCATATGAGATCTTTCAGATGTTATTTCCATTCTGTCACCTTTACATGGTATTTTTGTACCTGAAAACCGGGTCATTTGTAATCATCTTCTGTTCTTGGGCGTTATACATGGCTCCTAGTTATATCTCTAAAGTTTGACTTTCCATCACAGCGGGAGTTTTTCTATTATTGTAGTTCTTTATACTCGCTTTGTTTTTCACATTAATTTTGTAGGCTATAGTCTAACATTCTTTATCCCTTTACATAATGTTTCTCCAAAATGAAACACAGTGTGATCTTCTATAGCTTTATTGTTTATTTCTTCAATTTGTTCTTTAGTTAATCTACTTAAAATTCTTTCCATATAAAAATTACCGCACACTGTTCTTGCACTTCCGGAGTCTATTATGGCATATATTTCATCTTGCAGTTCCTTAAAATTTCTTTCAAGTTTATCTTCCTAATCTTTCTTCACTTTCAATTTATCTAATTTTCTCTTTGGTTACCTCTATTTCTTTCTGTTTGTTCTATTTTTCCTTTATTCTTCCAGTTCTTTGGACAATCTATTGCCCAATGCTCTCTTGAGTTGCAAATATAACACAATCTCGTATCCTTTGGACATTTGTTCGTCCAATGTGTTTCTGATCTGTACTTAAAACATTTAGTTATAGTTCCGTATTTCTTGTTAACAGGATTCTTCTTGTCTCCTTCCATCCAACATCTTCTTATTCTCATCTAATATTTCTTTTTGCTCCTGAAAAGTACGTGTGAGTATCATTTTTTTAAATGACTTTTAACTACTATATTTTATATTTATATAAATATAGTGAGAAAGTTTACTTTCGCTTTTCCAGCATATGGAGGAATATTTCTTTCCCTTTTACCTACTAAGAATTTACTTCCAAAATCGCTTTTGAAATATTTTCTTTCGATTTTCCAGTATCTGAAAGCAATTAACAAATAAATAGATAAGATGAAGTTAATCCACATATTCTTGAATAACCCCATCTAGAGCTATTTTTTTATATCCTTCGATACATTGTATATTTAATATAAATGCCACTACCTCCTTATCTTTTTCTTTAGAAGGAACTCTCATAAATATGCCATATGTTCGTGGTGCTTTACTTTTCCAGTGCTGAGAACGTATTTCAACCAGGATATTTTACTTTTTCTCGACTATCAATCCAGCCTCCACTCGTTTCTCCAGTCTGCTGTATTCTTCTTCTTTTGCCTGAAAAGGGAGGGCATCTTTCTTTACTGGATATCATCGTATTTTTTTTTCCTCTTCCAATGGCATTCAAGCGGGATACGAGCAGAGTTGCGGCGCACTGAATAATTGGTTGTAACGTACCTCAAGGTGATCTGAGTTGATATATACTTCTCTTTTATTAGTGGTATGATCTTACTTATATGAAGATGAAGATGAATGTTTCCTGAATTATTACGCATAAAATGTCATTTTAATAGTTCGTCTAGGTCTTTGATGTAGAATTATATTTTATCAAGTATATCTGGTTGCGCACCTATGTTCTTTTTGATATTTCAAATCTTTTTCAATCTTAGAGTATTGTTTTCTTCTTTTTGTTATTCCTTATGTTTAATTTTTGTTATTTTTATTGAAAGAAAGATGATAAAAACAAAGGGGTTTATTGTAAGAGCTGCGACTCTTACATTAAACTTTTACTTGTACTAACTAAATTCTTATGTTTATTTACTATAGAGGAGGTAAAAGCTAAGCTTCCAGAAATAGATATTTATCCATTAAATATTAAATAATATTACCGCATCGAGACGGTACATGATATTCTTTTCTATTACAGAACAAAATATAAAGTAGTATCAATATTATATAACATATATAATTAATATATATTATAATATTATATATATATCTATATATATACTAGTTATATTTGTTATATATATAATTCTACAGGAAATTGCAAATATTATATAGATATATACTATATAATTAATATTATATATTACTTACGTCGGCCCACCTTAATTGGCGGGCCACACTGCTTTCAGGAAGCCGTCCAGTGCTCTTAAGTGGTTCCACAAGTCGAGAGAGAAGATATAGAGAAAGTCGACGTCGAGAGAGAGCATCCCAGAAGGAGGTGCTCCATAATTGTATCTTGAGAATTGTTACATCTGGTGCAAGTGGGGAGGTGACTTGGTCTAGTTTGAATCTATATTCATATATGCTCCGGGCTGGTGTATCTTGATATTATATATCATATATTTATATATAATATA
The DNA here is from genome assembly GCA_015478945.1 of Trachelipus rathkii. Taxonomy (NCBI): domain Eukaryota; kingdom Metazoa; phylum Arthropoda; class Malacostraca; order Isopoda; family Trachelipodidae; genus Trachelipus; species Trachelipus rathkii. Next base: position 98,854 of record JABUQX010065776.1, on the reverse strand, counting down.
TATATTAGCGATATATATGATATATATATTAATATATATAAGTATATATATATATATATATTAACTATATAATATATTATGATAATATGAAGACGGGGTTGTGTTATGTCTCCCTTGGTTTTCATGTGTATGAGGATGGGGTTATAAAAGAATTGAGGTGGGGATGGCGGAAAATGGTGGTTAGAATGATTGAATGATGGAGAGTGGTGGGTGCTCTACCTATTGTATGCGGATGATTTGGTTTCTGTGTGGCGAATCTGAAAGAGAGTTTGAGAGGATTGGTGGAGAGATTTTGTAAGGGTATGGTAAAGGAGGGGTTGGAAAGTTACACGTAGATAGAGTAAGAGTTATGGTTGTGAAGTGAAGACAGTACTCAATGTGCAGTAAAGTTAGATGATTGAAGGAGCTGGAGCAAGTGTCTGAGTTTAAAATATTTAGAGGTATGTTATGCAAACCTGATATTAAAAACCCGTTTAAGTGGAAGTGTGAATGGGCAGGAAGTTGCGCGGTGCAATTAAATCGTGGTGAATGTAAAGGGACAAGTTTCGAGTGCGCTAGAGTCTTACATGAGGGTATGTTGTTACATGTGGTAATTTGTATAGTAGTGAGCTATGGTCTGGAATTAAGAAGTTAGATCTAAGTTAAATGTGTTAGATGGACATTTAGGCATGGCTAGGTGTGAAAAGAAATTATAAAATGAAGGATGAACGTATTAGAGAGTGGTTGGTGTGAAGAAAGGGTCAATGAGAGAATAATGAAGTAATGTTGAGATGGTTTGGTCATAGTGATGAGTGTCGCTGGGAATCGACTAGCTGGGAGTATGTGGGAAGTGTGTTTGGGAAATTTCGGACGGGCTGGGAGACCGCAGAGAAAGTGGATTGAGTCGGTGAACGAATGTCTGAAGGGGAAATGTGAGTTTGGGCAGAGGCGAGAATAAGTGCATGATAGGAGAGAATATGGCGGGTTTTGTATGGGGGGCCTGGTTGTGGCCGACGCTGGGAAAGGATATACCATTATATAGCTATGGGGTAGCGAGGGTCCGTCGCGGCCTCATGAGCTTTTGGGTGGATTTTCTGTCTTTGGTAAGGTGTTCTCACTAATTAATGGTAACAGAGGGGGGCGGTAAGCTGGGTTCTTTTCAGACTTGGTCAGTTGTTCTCGCTACTGGCTGTTTCTTTTCCGATGCCTTGTAGCAACCTTACCTCAATCTTGGGGCAAGAGGAAGGTGAAGAAAGAAGAGAAAGAAAGAATATATATATATGTATTATATATTTATGTATGATATATATTATATTATTATAATTATAGAGATAGTATATATATTATATATATGATATAGTATATAATATAGTATATATAATTAGTATATATAATATACATATAATATAATATCCTACTGGGGAAATGGGGGGCCTTGCGTCGCTTCTATGCTATTTATAATTTGAGTGACTGCTTTGAACTCTGATAGCGTCTTCGGCTTCTGCACTAAGGTGGGAGCGGAGCTGTAATCGTTGACGGATGAGCAGTAAGTCTTCGCTTCTTCGACTAATCTTCTTCTCCTGCATAATCATGGTTACTAATCAGTAGCCTGTTTCTGGATTCAGGCTGGACTCGCATTATGGGGGTGGAAAATTCTCGGTTCTCTACTATCCTCTCGCTATTTTCACATCAGGTAGAAATCAGTTGCAGGGGATACTCTTCGACGAGCAAGGGGCTTTCATCAAGCGCGAGGTGCAGCTAACTCGCTTGGGTTTCTACTGATAAAATCTTTCCTGCTCTTGCCAAAAACATATCTTACACTTTCTGTAATCTGCCTTTCTCCTCTTTATATGGATCTGAATGCTTCTGTTGCTACTCTCCAACTGAAAAGGCCAATTCTCTTCGGCCTCCTATTTTTTCCTTAAACTCAACACTGGACGATTTTGGCATTCCTCCTCTCGCACCTTCTCCTCTCGGGTGTTACTTGTTTTGCTGTGATTGACTTTGATCGGTGCATGGGACTCATGAGATCTATGAACGTTTAGGAAGGACGGGGTGGCCCCGGATGCAATTCTCCGAGTTTTTGAAGGGAGTGTGCTTCCGGGGAGCTGGCCCCTTCCCTTGTTACTATAATTTCTGTCTCAATCTAAACTTATTCTTCCTCAGTGTTGGAAGCATGACATGTCGACTATTCCGGAAAAAGGAGCGCTCTGATCTCTAAACTATCGCCTAGTAGGCTCTCACTGTGTTCTATCTAAGATCTTTGAAACACCTTCTCAACTCTATTTCTTAGGCCATTCTGGAATCATCAATCTCTTCTTTCGAATAGCGCGCTAGTAGCGCTTCGGGATACGCGGTTACTGGTGATATTAAATCTTTCGCATTTTTAATAACCGATTTATGGTTTTCCACCTTCAGGAATTACGGGGAGGACTTGGCGTGGTGGCGCTTGAATATCCAAAGCATTTGACCGGTATGGCAGCGGTCCTGCTCTCCAAGCTCCTCTTTGGGTTTCCTCCTTCTCTTTGCTTAGCTTACTTTAGTTTTCTTTCAAAATCGCTCATATCGGCTGTGTTGATGGGGCGACTTCTTCTCCTTTTCACTAAATAGTGGTGTATCTCAGGGTTCTGTATTATCTCCTATTTTATTCCTATTTCTTAATGACCTTCTCAGCTGCTCATCTACTCTATTCACTCATATGCGATGACTCGACCTTCATTCTTCAAACTCATCTCTCAGATTCTGCTCTTTTTACTTCTAGAATTGCATATCGTCTTAATCTTTCCGATTCTAATTTTCTCGATGATCTGGATAGAATTGTCCCGGGGTAACGAATATTGAAGTTGGATTTCAATTCTTTTAAAAACTCAACTCTTCAAAATCTCCCTCTCTAAGACATCCTCTAACTTTCCTATATATAAGTGGTGTCTCATTCGTTCTCTCTGCTGGACAATATAAACATCTTGGCCTTAACATAAACAAAAATGTCTTGGAAACTCACATCACAATGATGTTGCTAGGGCGGCATCAAAGAACTGGGAGGTTCTGTTTAGACTACGAGACTATTTTTTTCCCGCTTACCAGTTATCCAGTTATACAGGGCCATCATCCACCTTTGGTATGTGAGTACTGGTCTCATTATTGGGGGGCTAGGTTTCACCGGCTTTGGAGATAGGGTTCGGTCAAGGCAAAAAGACTTTATAAATTGTTCGCGTTCTTTCTAAGTTCATGTGACTCTAATATTTTGGCGGCGACGTTGTTGGTGCTTTATCTGTTTTCTATAAGTACCGCAGCGGCAAGTGTTCGAGGGAACTATCCACTCGCGTGCCACGAGCGCACCGGTTTTAAGACGCCCTCGTACACAAGGGGTGCTGTGTCGGCAACAATGAGTTTTGTGTTGATATTAGCAACTCCAGGCTAGTTTCGCTGCGGTGCCTCTCCTTGTCCTGGCACAGTCTGTTCTGTGGAATTACTCTTCATCTGTCTGTGTTTTTCTACATACTTTAATATCCCTCACTGTTTAAGGTCCCGCGTCTGTGCTCATCTGCGTAATTGGCGTTTGTTTGAAGTTTTGTTTATTTTAACCCCTCCTCTTGAATAGGGGTTTGCCGTGAGCGGTGGTGATAATGTAAAAAAAAAAAAAAAAAAAAAAAAACTTTCAACTCTTTATTTTTACTCTGCGACGTGACGTTGGCGCTATCTCTTTTCTATAGGTGCTAAATCGGCAGATGCTCAGGGAGTTGGCCGCTCATATTTACCTCCATTGCGTCGCCTCGCAATACAAGGGTGCCTTGACCTCGCATGAATTTTTGCGTGAGTATTGAAGAACCCAGACTTGTTCGTTGTTGGGCCTCTTTCTTTCAGCTACTTCTGTTCTGTGGATCCTTGCCTTTCTGTCTGTTTTTCCCAACGTTAATGTTAATCTTCTCTCTCGTAAAGCCGAACATCTGCGCTGCACCTGGAGAGATTTGCCTTGCTGGGGGATATGGGTGGGGTTTTTTCTTTGTTTTATTTTTCCGCCCCCTCGCTTCGCACAGGGCTCGCTGCCCGTGAGTGGTGGTTTTAACTGTAAAATATATATATTTGATATATATCTTATTATGAGTAATATATATATATTTAATATTATATATAGTTGTTATATATATACTATATATAATATAATCATATATATATTATTAATATATTATTTTATATCTCATTAGAAATTATGAACACATAGCTAAATGATAAATGTATATATAGGAGCTATATGATGAATTTAGCATATTTTTTCTCTATATATTCTTTATATATATTATATATATATCTATATATATGATATTATAGTATCATTATAGTAATATATTATATATATATATTTGGTTATATATATATATGGAATATAGTATTATATATTTATAATTATATTATAGTCTATATTATATATATATATAGTATATATATCTAAAATTAAACCCCCACCAGTATATATCTATATACATCATGTAATTCTTAGTCTATCATAAATGCGTAACTTAAGAATTTTTAAAATTGTATTTATTTGAAATCAAATATATCGGCAGAAATTCTTTCGATTAAGGCTTGAGACCCGATGTCTCTCGAGATTTAATTTCCCGTTTTCTTTTGAAGTTCGAACTATTTTTCAGTATGCTAGGAAGCATATTAAACAAAGAACTTTAAAAATCCTAATTCAGTAAGAAATAGAAATAAACTTTTGCTGTAGAGTTAGTTTAAATTAAAGTTTTTTTTGTTAATAAAGTAATAATGAACAAAAAACTGGGGAAGGCTATTGATTTAAAGTTTGAAATTCAAACAATTTTTTTATTCTTTTTCTTTTATAACAATTTTCTAAGCTTAAGTTTTAAATGATATAATTATATTGAAATTTGTACTGCGAATTTCAGATAAAATGTAATGTAACGTAAACATAAATGATGAATACAATAATATAACATAACACATGAAAGTCTAACACGTTATAAATTTATAATATATATAGCCTTATAGTATAATTAGTATACGTAGTAAGTATATATATATAATAGTTAAGTAGAAGAGATTTGTACTATATTATAGTTATATATATATTACTAATAGTTAGTTTATTCTTATATTTATTTTACTATATAACCTATATATATTATATAATGATATATTATTATATATATTATGTATATAATTAATATTATATATTATATCTATAGTATTTGATATATATTATATTTTTTTTCAACTAGTTTTGAATAATTTATCCCCAATACGGGAAGAACCAACTAGGAAGGTGTTATCGAGTTATCGGCGGTTTACTGGATAGTCAGAACGTTGCCGATCGGATAGTTTGAGATGGATCTCGCCCCATCCTAATTATACTTAGAGTAGGCGATGTGCCAAGTATGTTTCGGTATTGGTATTTCGGGCCAGTTTGGCCATGTTTTTCCCGGTAATTGGCTCCAAAGGGTATTGGATTTAGCAAGTATGTATTTGGGTCAAAATGGTGTAATAACTGTTTCAGTCTTATATGTGGTGTAAAAAAAAAAAGGGCAAGTACAATATGTTAATGCTCTTGACTTCCATTCGTAGAAAGTTTATAAATATCAATAATATCAGGTGGATCTTTTTCATACAATAAAAAATGTACCTTTATAGAAATTAAATTAGGATAAGTATTGGTATTTGTAAAATATCCGTATTGGTTTCGGCGTGAATCAATGGAGTATTGGTTATTGGCAGCTATTCAGTTTGGACATGACCACTTGATAGTATAGTTATTGTAAAATTGGATATCGAATTAGTTTTAATACAAATGATGGTATATTTTTAATAAATTATAAACGCTTATTAGGAAACTACTCTTGTCATTTTGTATTGGTGGACGTGGCAAGTTCGAGTGAAGAAATGAAAGAGGTTAAAGGGAAAAAATTGAAGTGACAGCAGGAAGATATTTTTTTTGTCTCAGTGTAAACCAGTAAGAAATGAGAATAGAGCATAATAGAAAACAGGATGAGAAACATTACTTAATGGGTAATCTCTAAGAAAACACATTTTGAGCCTTTGAGTGGAGTGTTTAGGAATTTTTGGGAGACAAAGATAAGTTGAAAAGGTTGTTGTTCGTATCGAATTAAAGATGATGTCTCTATACTGAATTTGAGGGATTTTCTATAATTTTGTATTATGGTAATGGGTTCACGGATGTAGGGGAAAATTTTAACAGTTCATTACGTTAATTCACTATGCTTAAACTTGTTTAAGTCCTGTTAACTATCTTTTCGAAATTACGAGCCATAAGGTTAATGAAAAAATTAAAGTTAATTAACTGTTAGTTAACTTTTATGCCCACCTTTGGTAAAGGTATCATCAAAATTTTACTGATACTACTACAGTTACTCCGATAATTATGGATGTACAATCACGTACTGAGATTACAAGGTATGGTGTCAGTGCATCATAATATTATATTATATATATAGATATAATAATAAAGTCATTATTATATATATAATCTTATTATATATATATATATATTATATAGTATATATATATATTATAGATTATTATGCTATATAGTATCTACTAGTATATATATATATATATGTAATATAGGATATATAGAGTGTATATATATTACTATATAATACTATATATCGATATTTTTTTATGGAACTCGGCATGACAGGTATGACGAAGTGTACTGCCAAAAGTTAAGTTTGCGCAGAATAGTAAAATTTTCAGGTAAAGAACAAAGTATCAAGGGATTTAAATATTTTTTTTTATCATAATCAAGTTATATACTCAATATAATAATATCAATTAGTTAATTATAATCTTGTTTTGATTTTCAGTTCTACCCTAATAGGATTTATTTGTGAAATGATTGAAGGATGTGGAACTGTTCAACAGCATATGGTTCAAAATCGTGGTTTTTTAGTTATTTCTCACTTGTTGCATAGAGCTTCAAGACATCATATAACTATGGATGTTCTTACCTCATTTCTTAAGTTAACAAAGTTTCTCGTTACCTGCCCAAATTGTAATTCAGATCTTCTTTTAAAACAGGTACAATAATTATAATTTGCATTTTACGAGCATTAATTTAGTCGATATAGTTATCTTTTATGTAATTTAAAGCGTTAAGGAAAGATTTTTGAATTATATTCCATTCCTTTTATTTTGCTCATATATATGCAAAAATTGGGGGAAAAAAATTTGTTTTCGCCTCTTTAATAATTGCGATGTTTTAGCAGGTTCTTTTTTCATATAGTAATGGCTAACGATCGATTTAATGTTATTTTGTTTCCTTATAGCTTTTTGATCGTTAAAATGATTTATATTAAGTCAGCAACTCTTAAACATTTTATTTTAAATAGAGGTTTGGCATATTTTTAGGAATGTTTTTTCTAATAAAACAAAGATCTAATTTGAATTATATATATGATATATATATATAGTATAGTAATAGTATATATATAATATATATCTCTATATATATATTATCTATGATATTATATATAGTACTATTATTACTTCCTTATATCTGTGGAAAATATATGTATCAAGCGCTGGTTCAAGTACATTTTTGTCAAGTACAATACTCTAGAATTGTTCAATACAAGTACTATGGCTCATTTTGTTAAGTCAAGTACAATGGTATCAAGTTGCTGGAAATGCGTGCGAATTCCCTAACAATAAATATCTGGTTACTTGAAGACCATTAATTTTATCTATTTATTATATAGTAGTTATATTTATATATTAATTAACATTTATATATGTATTATATTATATATATATAGTATATCTATGTATATATATATATATATATATATTATTATATATATAGTAGATTACTATATATATATTAGTATATATAATATATATATATATCTATATATTGTTATATATATTATATTTAAGATACAGAAGGAATAAAAGACTCACAGCAGTGTGATAATATTGATAAATAACTTTAAGTAATTTTAATCTGCTGGGATTGAACCTGGGCCTAGCAGAGTGGCCGCGTAAGTGTTTGCCTAACGACAAATAGACTAAAGAAGAGAACGCGAGATGTTCTTGTCGTTGAATTAAGTATCACCCGCACCAATCTGGAACACAACGCGCTCTTCCCGTCCACACTCGGCGTGGGTCACAGAACACACCAGTGTGAAATACTTATTAACTTGGTAACATAATGTATTGATAAATAACTGCTTCTTCCTTCTAAACTCAACCATGAGTGTGATAGATTATTAGATAGAATAACCCTTAAGTTCATTTCAGTCTGCTGGGTATTGACTAGGGCGCTAGCAGATTGACGCGTAAGTGTTTTGACAACTACGACGATGGAACTAAAGAAGAACGCGAGAATGTTTCTGTGTAGTGAATTTTCAACTGCCACCAATACAGTAAATTATATTCCCGGTTAATAAGTATTTCACTCTGTGCGGTGCTCTGTTTGACCTACGCCCGAGTGTGGAGGGAAGAGCGCAGTTTGGTTCTGTTTTGGTGGGGTGATTAATTCATACAAACATTTCTCGCGTTTTTTTTAGTTCCATCTTGTCGGTAGTGTCAAACTTACGCGGCCTTCTGCTGGGAGCAGGTTCATCAGCAGAACTGAATTGACTTAAGGGGTTATTTTTATCACTACCTATCCACTGCGGTGGTGTAGAAAGATGAGCAATTATCTTATCAATAGTTTTTTTTAAATGATTTTATAAGTTTTTTCACTCTAGTGCTGTTGTCTGTTCGATCGCTACGCGAGTGTGGACGGTTCGGAGACCGCGTTGGGTTCTGTTTGGGTGGTGATATTTAACTACAAGAACACGGGTTTCTTTCTTTTAGTTCATCGTGTCTAAGTGGTTCAGACACTTTACGGCGGGCCAATCTGCTGAGGGACAGGTTCAATCCAGGAGTGAATTACTTAAGGGGTTATTTTTTCAATATTATATATCTCTATTTATAAGTATATGAATATAATATATTGGTATTATTAATATATGAGTATATATTAATTAATTATTATATATATATAGTAGTATATATATTACTTATATATATATTATATAATTTATTATATATTGTTTTATATATATTATATATATATATAATGATATACTTCATTCTTTATCTCTCTTTGCCCGAAGATGGGTAAGGGTGAGTGTCATGCATTCCGGAAAAGAAAGCGTAGAAGAAATGAAACAGGTCGATAAGAAAGCCGCAGCCTTACCGCCTCTTAACCATTAATTAGTGAGCAACTCGTCCACGACAGAAAAATTCTCTCAGCTGCCATTAAACCAGCACCTTCTTCTAATGGTAAAATCTCAAGTGTAGGGTCAATCCCCTGGCCAGGTGGGCCCAACCATACGACCCCAACAAAACCACATAACATTGAAAGTAATTTTGCGCCCTTTTTCTCGCCTCTGCCCAATCCACATATCTTCTTTCAGACCATTCGTTATCACCAACTCAACTCCCTTACTCTTTGGTATCTCAGCCGGATCGGTTTCCAAACCTCGCACTCTAGCCTCGCTTACAACCGACTATCATTCAATCACTTTTCCACAATGACAAATACCATTCTAACATAACTATTCTTTATATCTCTTCATATTATACCCCGTTCTTCACTACACATCTCTCTAATAGTTTCTTCTCATTTTATTCAATTCTTCTCACACATAGCATGCCCTAGTTGTCGCTCTGACGATATTGAACTGTTACGATCTATCTTTTTTATTCCCAGACCATAGGTCTCCTTACTATACATGATTGAACACAGGTAAAACATACCCTCATGTAAGACCCTAGGCAACTCAAGACAAGACTTAGTCTCTTAACATTCACCAACGATTTAATGCCAGCACGATCCTGACATTCACAGTCTGCTATTCGTTCCCTTCTCATGCCCATCAATATCCTAATATTTAAAACTCGAACAACTTGTTCCAGCTGCGCCAATCTGAAAATAACTTACCCGGGTATTCCTCAACTTTCACAAACCAGATGAACCTGACCTTATGTGCGCGTACGTTTAACTATAAACCCATCCTTTTTAACACACACATCCACATGCTAAAGTTCTCTTACCAATCCTCTCATCATCTCTCTCTTCAGATTCACCACACAAAATCAAATCATCCTGCATTAAATAGGTAAGGGCACCTCCATCATCTCCATTCTCAAATAGCATCTAATCTTTGAACAAGCTCTTTTATGTTCATTATCTTATTCCACATATCTTTACACAATCTTTTTATTTTCTGCATATTTTACTAATGTCATCTGAGTCATAAAATTCCTTTACAAAGGGGTTTTATTTCCCTTGTAATAACTTTCCCCTTTGATACAGTTTTAATTTCTGGGATTATCCCATACTCTTTTGTAAGCTTCCTGCTTTTTTTAACAAGGTAGACAGAAGTATGAAATATATCCATAGTTTTTCTTATTGAATACGGAGAATACTTAAATATCTTCAATTTTCGGTCATAGCTCTCTTGTATGACTGAAATGCTTCAATGAAGCGTAGTTATATAGTTGGATAGCATCCTGCAATATAATATGAATATAACTTTTCCACTTTTTTTTAACTATTTATTTCATATCTGGTTCCAATTAAACGATCAATTTTAAGGTGGTTAAAAATAACAACGACTGTTCATAAGACAGTTTATTAATTTATTTAAAAAGTTTATAGTTTTAAAAAATAGTTACTGAACTTCAGGATCAGAATGTAGGGATTTTGGGATGGAGAAGAGTATGTACTTTTGTCATTAGGATGATTCTATTTTATATTTAGAGACCAATTTTTTTTTTCCCAGATGGTCTTTCATTCTTGACAACTTGTTAATTGAGCTAGGCAACCATCTAAATGGAAGATGTTTTTACTTAAATACAACACATATCAAGAGATATATTTTTGTATAATTTATAATCAAAACTTACATCATTTTATAATATAGTGTAGTATATATCGACTCACGGGTTTTAACTGACGTAACGTTTAGTTTCACAAATATTGGTGTGGGTTTAGGATGCTTTCTCAGGTGCTGGAGATTTTAGAACTTGATGGTGATTGTTGAGGTCTCAGAATTTTATCATCAAAAAAGATTAAGGGTGTCTTATATTTTCATTCATACATTCAAGATTTTATAATCATTTTTCTAAGGAGCTATGGTGCGATAAAAGTACTGTATCTTTATTTGTATTTTTTATATCTTTACATTTGTTTATATAATTTTTTACTAATCTTTTCTTGAGTTTTCAATAGTATTTTTCTTCTTCATGCCCTGTGTAAAGGATCTGTTTATAAAATGTTGCGGGCATTTTGCTGTTAAGAGTGAATAATCGTCGAAAATTTAATGGTATAGGGGAAGGTTATCGAATGAAGTTTTAATTTGATTGTAAGCTCTTATAATTAAACGGCTGATATGACAATATTCAGCTCATTAAAGCGGTGAGTTCACAATATTGGAAGGTGTTTGTTTTTTTACGGGATGGAATATAACGCATAGCATTGAAGCTTATTGTGAATAGTTTAAATTATGAGTCGAAAGAGCAATGTATGACATTTAATTTTTAGAAGATTCTCTCATTTAATTGTGTGAGCCGCTTACGGTTTAATGGTCCATCCTGAAGGTCCAACCGTGGACGACGCGTTCGAGGCTAGCGACCCGGCCCCAGTCGGAGTAAAACGAAAATGGCTGGTTCTAAGCGTGCGATGAAGGCATGATCTAATCCCTGAAGACCGTAGACGTCGCGTAAACCCAAGACATAATCCATAGGCGTTTGGTGTGGTCTATGGGCATCATGGAATATCGTGTCCTATGATTTTCTTCAAAATGAAGCGGACGAAGCGTATCGTGAAGTGCCGTGATCATGCAGTGGAAAGAGAAGTAGTAGAAGAAGTATTGACAAATTTGAAGAAGGGCAGATAGAGATTACCCCCTTTATTACTATTAGTGAGAACTCTGTTCTCAGTCAGAAAATCCACCTAGAGCTTCACGGGACGTCGTGACGAGTTTGCAGGATTATGGAGCGAATGGACACTTCAAACTATGTCGCATATAGTCAAGGTGTATGGTTCTCCTGCGGGCCAACAGGTGGGCCGAAGCAACGGCATATCCTCCGGATCTCAAAACCCTGCCGACGCCCCCGCTATTCACTCCTATTATGCCGCTTTAATTCTCGGCCTCTGCACTCATATTGTCTCTCCTTCGACATTCGTGTCTACTGATAATCGCATTTTATCTTGGTATCGTACAAAGCCAGTTTGATTCCGAACACACTCCAGGATTGATACATCGCTAGCCAACCGAGCTGTCATTTCATTTTTCCACATGCGCAACCGATCTCAAGGATACTTTCATTTTTCTCAATCTATTATTCCTTTCTTACACCATACTATACTCTCTAATAACTTCATGATCCTTTATTGTTTCAATGTCTTTTCACACCTAACCCCCCCTAAGATTGTCCATCTGTGAAAAATTTTGAAGTCATTGTAGATCTATACGTGATTGTTTTGGCACATAAGTACAAGAAATGAAGTCTCACTACATATTAACACTTAACAGCAGGAGTAAACAATACCTTAATGTAGACCCCTTCGCGCACACTCATGACTTAGTGCCGCTTGTACAGTCTCATCGCAAACGACTTTGATGATGCAAGCAGCACCTTTTCTGGCCAAATTTTCGACTGATGTTTCTATCTGAAAATCTTCATCATCCTTTCATTATCATCAATAACACATATATCCTAAAGATTAGAACTCAGACACTTGTTCCAGCTTGCTCCATCTAATCGATTTCTTCCAGGCTGAGAATGTCTCGTACGAATGTGAACCTTACTCTTATGTTATAATCTTTCAAGTCTTCCTTGTACTCAAGGGTTACCACTACTTGGTCAGAATCTCTCTCAATCCCTCATCCTCTTTTAAGATTCCCAAAAACACCAATGTGTGTGACCTCATCAGCTGATATAGCTCCTTTCGTTCCTAATTCTAACCCAGCTTGTCCTGGCCATCGCCACTCGATTCTTTATTAACACCATCTCAATATAGCATTGTAGATTGAGTAAGCAGAGCTAAATTACCTGCCGTCATCGCTATTAATCTAATCAATCACTTTTGACAACCGATGTTATTCGCTAAACAGTGGAGGGGTGTAGAGAAATCGAGTGTGCAGAGAGATTTGATAGATGTCGGTCGTAGAAACCCATAACTCATCGCGTCATGCATAGGTTGTGAATTCCAGTTCAGAGCCTATCACTTGTGAGGGATAGAATACTCATATGATTCACTAACACACTGCATAGGAGCTTTCCTATTTAACCCTATCATACGCGCGCTGGTTGCAATCTATAATAACTACTTAAATTTATTCTTCCTTATTCTAGTTATTCTCTAAGTCATTTGTTTCATGTAAAGGATTTGATCGACGCCGATCTCTACCATGCCTGAACGCGTCATGCGCTTTGTTTACTTGTCACCAATTGTTCTTTCAGCAGTCACTCGAGCGCCTCTCTTTCGAACTAAACACCGAAGATATATCTTGCGTATCTAAATTACTCAATACTAGTTCCGCTAGTAATTTCTCCAGTTTCCCCTTATTTCGTCGACATTTATATATAGGGTCTATGTACTGCGCTCTCCTCATCCATCGGGGTAATTACTTCTTACGCTTTTTTATGCAATTCCTTATACATCGAGAAATTAACCGATTCATCGAGTGTTCCGCTGGTATTTCATCTCCTCTAACTTTCAACAGTGTTGTACAAGTTAACAAATGTGCACATCTGTTGCACATTCTCTGACTGTCTAGAGGAGGAGGAAAGCTAGGCAAATTCACTTCCTATGGGGAACAAAATACTTTGGAAATTAATTCTTATCACAAGGATATGGACAGAAAATATGAGGGAAAAGTTGGAGGACTTAAACGGAGGAGCAAAAAGGATAGGATTAAGGATAAGTAAGAGTAATAACAAAGATCTGGAGGGTGAGGGGATGAAAATGGATATAGGTGGTGAATGAATTTATCTACCTTAGGAGCGTAATGACCAAAAAAACTAAACGAGATGTAAATAAAAGAATAAAAGGTCTTTTTTTTCTCAGGGATCGAAGCTGTTATTATTTAGCTGCAATGTGAAATCATTTCTGCCTTAATGAAATCGATAAGCGAAAATGTCAATTCACCTAATTAAATTGAAAGTATAATTTTTATAAATAAATATTTTAAGAGGATTGCACAAGTTAGAGTTTGAAATTCCAAATGATCAACAAGGTAGGAGAAAAAAAATAATTAAAAGAAGGAAAAGGAAGTAGTAGGCACATATTTTAAGGAGGGGTAGTGACAAATAGAGTCAGGTGGTAAGAAACGTGGAAGTCTTATGCTTGGATTGAAATGAAAAAAAAGCGAAATAAGGGCAAGGTAAAGGAATTGATAACTGAGGAGGGAATAAGTATTTCTACTTTGTTACATATAAAATAAAAGTGCAGGTGGCGGGTGTTTTAACAAAAGTGTAATGAAAAGGTGGGCGGATGATGATAAACTGAGATAGATTTTAAATAATGTATATTTTTTGTCTCACAAAGAATTTTTGACTCTCTTTAGAGGTTAGATGGTTGTTTTATAAACGTTTTGGGAAGTAAGCTTTAGGAAACTTTTGTGCAAAGGAAGAGTAACATTCTCTGTTGCGCACATCTAAAGTAGTCACCTTAAAATTATGACTATTGATAATTTAACTCAGAACAAAAACAGAAGATTAGTAATAAAGATATGGCATATGAATTAATCTTGCTTAGATATAGTATGCTAAGTAGTCTAGTGAATGTGACTGTTCTAATAGTAATAACAATAGGCATGAATAAAATAACACTAAGTATTAATAAATGTAAAAATAAAATAAAATAATAAATAATTAAAAATAATAAAAATAAATAAAAATAATAAAATAATAATTAAAAATTAAATAAATAATAATAAATAAATAAAAGTATTTAATCATAATAAAAAATAATGTTAATAAATATATGAGTTAAAACAGAAGCAGAAAGTTAAAACAGAAAAGCAGAAAGTTAAAGCAGTAAAGAGAAAGTTAAAGCAGTAAAGCGAAAGTTAAAGCAGGAAAACAGTAAAAACAAAAAGGCACTTCTAATTCCCCCTTTTCGGTGTTATTGTCACAACCTCTATTGACTTGACTGATCTTACTGCTTTAAGTTGATAATGTTAATAAATATATGATTAAAGCAGTTAAGCAGTAAAACAAAGCATATAAGCCCTATGTTGCCTAGTCACACCTCATTATATTACTATTTACTTGTTTAAGGTTGTATAATGTTAAAAAAATATATACAGTTTTAAAGCAGTAAAACAATATTGCATTTGCATAGACATGAGTTAAAGCAGTAAAAACATGAGTTAAAGCAGTAAAGCAGAAAACAAAAGCATACTAATACCCCTGTGTTAGTCACACCTCTATTGATTTAGCTGATTTACTGCTTTAAGGTATGTAAGTTAATGTTTTTAAATAAAATTTCAATATAATTGTATAAATAAAATGTTATATATCAGACTCTGGATTTTTTTCTTCTTACATCCAATTTTATAAAAATTATTAAATAAAAAAGTATTAAGTAAAAAATATGTAATAAAATATATATATATAAATAAAAGATGTCTGTAATGAATTACAGTTTTAGGAATCGCGAAATGTTTTAATAAAAATTGTGTTAAAGTATGAAATTAAATGTGATCATAGTATATGAAAAGAATTCTTTAAAAATGTCTAAGTAATGAAATATAAATGAATGACTTTATCAGATTATAATATAATTTTTCCTTCCCGCAGACTATTGCGCCTGGCGGCTGGCACCGCGGCGGAGAACGCGGAAATATTGCCCTGCGGCGCACACGCCAGGCGGCCCGCGTGGTCATCTTGAAGCGCCGCATGGTGCGCATCGGCATCACGCTGGCGCGGGCGGATCGCACGCGGGTGCGGGCTTTTATCATTGCTGGCGGCAGCATCCAAACTGGATGTTTCGTTAAACCGGGGAACATTTATTATAACTCGTTCTATGATGTGCGTAGTATGAGCATCAAAGTTTTGATTTCATCAAAGATGAATCATCAATATAGATGTATCAAAGATGACGTCATCAAAGATGAGTCACCAAGAGATGAACCTTCAAAATTAGCATCAATGCTGAGGCAATTTTTCTGGGCCATTCAAAGTTGAGGTATCATAATACTCGAGTGTATGTGAGTCTAAGTTAAGTGTCATCCTGTGTGGGGGTGAGTGTAAGTGTTATGATTAAGATTAGTTCATAGTAGTGTATAAGTTTGTCATAGTGAAATGTGGTGATAGTGTGCGAGTGTTGTGGTATAAGTTTTAGAAAAAGACTAACTCATGTAGGAAGCTCCTAGCCAACTAATTAATATCACCAATCGAATCCTCATTACCTTATAGCCTACGGTAACACCATTAGGCTCATTCTAGGCTCAGGAGAGGCTAGAAAAGGCCTTGAAAAAGTGCACCAGTTGCACTATGGCACTCACTTGCACTCATTGGCACTCATGGCACTAACTTGGCACTCACCTGGCACTCATCTAAAACTCATAGAACACTCTAATAGAACATTACTAGATACTTCTTACGGTGGTTGGGAACAATCAAAGCCATCAAGTTAGCGCGTGGGTCAATTTGACCCATGTACTATTGCAAGGTCAAAGGCGAATAATATCATGGCAAACAGGTTATAAGACATCAAAAAAAAGGGAATAAGTCCTAAAGGAAGGACAAAAATTACCGTGGGTCACAATTCCAGGACGACCAAGATGCAGTGTGTTTGTTACCGTTGAGTATAAGTTGTAATGTAGTGCTCTATGGTAAATAAGTGTCATAGTTGAATGTGGGATAAGTGTATAGTGAATTCTGTATAGTGTAAGTGTGTGTGTGTCGTGTCTGTGTGTGTGCCACGCGCCACGTGCTGTAGTGTTCAGTTAGGGTAGGGTCCATACATCGTACAAGTTAGAACGAAAATATGTGGACGGTTGGCCAGATGCGGCAAAAATGTGTGGGCCAAACAAATGACCCTGGTATTATCTGCAAGTCAGGCGAAAGATCATGGTCAAAACAACGTTAAGACATCAAAAACGGCTAAGCCCATAAAGGGTTCCCAAAAATTACCGTGGCAAAAATTGACCCATTGTCGAAAAAATTAGGGGGCGTAAATAGCTGGGGAATACTACAAAACGTTGCTTACCGCAACCGCTTTGGCGCAACCCCTTCCTTCAAGGGTTGCAAAAAATTAGGGTTGCCAGAAAAAATTAGTTGCCAAGAAAATTTAGGGTGCCAAAAAATACGTGGGTCAAAAATGAACCCATGGGAAGACCAAAGGGATTGGTCGAAAAAAAAATTAGGGGGCTCGAACAACGGTTGCTGACGCAACCGTTGGCGCAACCCCCCCCTTCTTCGACAAGGTTGCAAAAATAGGGTTGCCATAAAAAATTAGGGTTGCCAAAAACTTTAGGGTTGGCCAAAAAATTAGATTGCCCAAAAATTCGGTGTCTCAAAAATTTAGCGTTCTCAAAAATCCGGGTTCTCAAAAAATCGGGTCTCAAAATAATCAGGTTCTCAAAAATCCGCGGTTCTTCCAAAAAACCGGTTACTTCAAAAAATTCGGAGTTGCCAAAAAAGGTTCAGGCCCAAAAAAGTTAAAAAAAAAAGTAAAAATTCAAAAAGACCAAAGGTCAAGGCCCAAAAAGTCGCGGTCAAAAAAAGGTTCAAAAAAGGTCGCGGCATTTTCTTCCTCCAAAATGGGTATCCTACTACTGTTGTTATTTAAGTTCTAGTCATTACTATCTGCAGGTTTATTTTTTGAAATCCAAGATTTTAGCCAATAATATATAAGAAAGAGACTGATAGAAAAAAAACCTTCTCACCTTTAGATGAGTTTTTTTTTATTTTCTTCTTTTTAGTACTTAGAACGTCAACCGACGTTAATCGACGAGTTAATGTGTGTAAAGATCCAGAATGATGCTTCAATGGCCTAATTGGATTTGCAATTAGCGCAAGAAGTAGATTAGTACAAAAGGACATGGGTATTAAATTTTTTTATATAAATGGAAAAAATGGACAACTTTGTAGTTTGTCGAACAAACACATAGTGCAGTACGAAAACAATGATGTTTTCAAAGTCCCTTCAAAGTATCAATTCCTTCTGTGACTTACACGACGTAATATTTCACAACTGACCAAAATCTTTATCGAAAATACACAATTCAACCTTTTTTGCATATATTATATATATATATATATATATATTATATATTTATATATATATATATATATAGCCAACCTCCGAAAAAAATAAATATAATATTAATATATATATATATATATACTATATAATATATTAATATAATTATATATATTATTATATAGTATATATTTCTTGCATCTCGTTGTTTCCAACAAGCTTCTAAAATGCTAATTGTTCAGAGCTACTTAAGAATTTTTTCACGCCAGTCTAGTTTTCCTTTGATCTGAATAGATGTGTCGTCGTCTCTGTATGACTACGCGTCTCATTATCTGGGTTGATCTCCTCATGCGTTTTTAATTATTATTGAAATGATTGATTTTGCCCTATATAATTCTTCAATTTACTCGCTGACACTTTCAATCTCTTCCACCTCTCGAACCGTGTGCATCCTCTTCTTCTTATATACGAAACCTATTACAACTGACATGCTCCTCCGAATTACATTGTAGCATACCTCCCCCCCTTTTAAAATTGCACGTCTTTCCCAGTCTTTCTTCTCTGCCAATAACCCTCTCCGACTTAGAATTTAAACCCGGATACTCTTCATTCCTTCATTACTCCTTCATGTTTACTATTTCCCTTGTATTTCTCAACTTTCCTCTGATTACACGCTTTTAAATATCATGTATATTACGATACGTCACCTTAATATTTATGATTCGTGTTTGATTTTCACCAGGCTCGCAGATTTTCTATGAAAGCCTCTCAGTGGTAAATAATATATTATTATATATATATTATATATATATATATATATATAATATATATAAATATATATATATTATATATATATACTATATAATATATATATATATATATAATATAATATTGCAAATGAAATCAATTGTGAATTGTATCAAAAAGCAGGTCTGTTTATTAAATATACTTGCTTTGTTGGATATTTATTTTCTTGTTATCAAGTCGTATATGATTCCGCATTAGTTACAAAGACATAACAAACTTCTTATATGATGGTAGTACGAAGCTAAGGAATAGGAAGAGAGGAGTTGTACTTTCTTCATTATATAATTGATTTAAGAATAATTCTAAAAATCAGCACTTATTCAAATCAATAGTATACGATAGAATTCCGAAGACATCCTTATTTATAAATTCTTTTGTTTTGTTATTTTTAAATCTGAGAGATTATTAGATTAATTCCATTAATAGTGATTGTGTTAAATACAATTTTTGTTTATCTGTTTTTTTTTTTTTTAATCAATGCTAAAAACCTTGGCTTTCTTCTTTGTATTTTAAACACATCATTAAATTTCTAAAGGCGTCTACACACATATTGATTTAAAATAACATACACTTAAATACAAGGAAAAACTTTATTGCCCATGTAATTATGTGACAAATGTCTATAACAATGCTTTCCTCTATGTTGAACTGGTGCTTTATAAATTTTTATTACCCTTATAAATGAAAATTGAATCTATATTTTTGATGGAGACTGATTTCAAATTTTTTTTTTTTTACCACTTAATTGCATGTATCTTAATTCATTTTACATTTCCCCCTACAGTGTTCTTACTTAATATATATATATATATATATTTATTAATATATATATATATATATATAATATATTATATATATATATATTATATATATACTATAAGTATATTATATATATATATATATATATATTATATATATATATATTCGCGTATAAAATAATTCAGACAGTGCGCTTGAACTGGCCATCGGAAAAGAACTGCAGTGTTC
Organism: Trachelipus rathkii; assembly: GCA_015478945.1. NCBI lineage: Eukaryota > Metazoa > Arthropoda > Malacostraca > Isopoda > Trachelipodidae > Trachelipus > Trachelipus rathkii. The sequence goes on along the minus strand of JABUQX010065776.1, from coordinate 78,828 downwards.
CTGTTCCTTCATCCTCCGAGTACTTTGGAGGGAAGTCCTTTGTCCTAATAGTAATAAGTACGTCGACAAGTGGCATTTAAATGTCGACCAGGCTATGCCAATAATTTCGTCTTTTGTAATGCTTTAACGTTCTGCTTATTTAGTCTCGTTATATATTATATATATTATATATATATATATATATATATAGTATATATATATTATATTATATATATATATGATATATATATATATTATATGCGAATGATTTGGAGGTGATCAGTAGAAATTTCGAGAAACAGTAGAAAATTCTGCGGGATCGACTCGCGTTTATTAAGTAAAATTTGAATATATATACTATATATATATAATATTATATATAAATATATATATATATAATATAATATAATTAATATAATATTATATATATAATATATAGTATATTATATAACACCAAAGTGCTTCGGTAATATACTTTACAATGAGGAATTTTGAAAACTATGTTATTGCTTTGTTCATAAAAGAAATATATTGAATTCTTGGCAACAAATTTTAAATTCTGTCTTATACCAAATTAATGGGATTCACAAATTGGAAATGGGTTATATACATTACCATGTATGACTACATGTCAAGAAGCTAGTCCCAAATAGTCGACAGGGAAAATGTTCGACAGGTCAAACGCGTCAACAATTTGTATAAAAAAAAAAAAAAAAAAAAAAAAAAAGGTTTATTTAGAGTTTCTCTAACGAATCCAAAAAAATTTAACCTAACTTAACTTAAATTAACTTAACTTAACTTAACCTGACCTAACCACACCTACCTAACCCTAACTTACTTAACCTAAACCTAACTAACTGTAACCTAACCTAACGCCTGCGGCGGGCTGTACAGGAATTTTTTTTTGATATCGCGTCTACCATTTTCCCTGTCGAAAATTTGAACTAGTCCCCCATGTCAATGTATACAACCTGCAATTGTTTACAAGTGGATTATTTAAAGACTTAGCTTAATTTTCTTTAGGTTTATTTATTGATTAACTCTTTTTGGTTAATCTTTCTGGAAATTGCTCTTGAGGGCAGTTGACCGCTACACCAACAAAATTCTTGGTAACTATTACTGCTATGAGTGACTATGTTTCCCTTTGCTAATTAACTTGTTAGAGAGACTATTCAAAGCAAAGTGATTTATCTCAGCATCTGTTGCCTACGAAGAAAATATCACCATTATTAAAAAATATATATAATGATTTTCTCTTTTCAATCAAAACAAATTAATTATTAAAGCTCAATATTTCCAACTTATATTAATATCTCCCCTTATGATTACGGTATTTACCCTTATATGGG
>JABUQX010065776.1:65000-70000 GCA_015478945.1 Trachelipus rathkii | reverse complement strand
TCTTCCGGACAGGCGGAGAATACCTCTCCCCCTCCGCCAAGCCGCCTTCAGGAACAAAATGTTGTTCGCTTTCAAACTGGTACGGCGAGTAGGTTACCAAATGTTAGAGCTTCCGAAGTACGACCAACCGTTCGCTATCATGATGTAGATCTTATTCCTCCAAGAAGCTTAAGCCGTGAAAATAATCATTATTTATATAAATTACAATTAATATATATATATATATATTATATATATATATATATATATATATTTATATATATATATATATATATATATATATATACTATATATATATATATATAATAAGAAACACAGTATGGGTATGGTTCCAATTTCATAAAATTCCACTGTTTCTGCGTAATATATATATATATTTATATATATATATATATATATATATTATATAATATATATATATATATATATATAAATATATATATATTATATAAATATATACTATATATATATAACCACTCAGCCGTAAATGAATACATTAGTAGTATGCCATTTGTTATCAATGGAGTAAGTCCTTGATACCGCGATAGCCTGGATCAGCCGAGTCCCGCTACCCAGAACTCTAATATTATATATATATATATTATATATTATATATATATATATATATATATATATATATATATTATATATAATATATATATATATATATATATATATATATATATATTATCCCTAAATAAGGAATTTAAGTTCTGATAATATATATATATATATATATATAATATATATATATATATATATATAATATATATATATATATATATATATATATATATATATATATATATATATAAATATATATATAATATATATACTATATATATATTATATATAATATATATATATATATAGATATATATATTATATATAATATATATTATATCTATATAATATATATAATATATATATATATATATATATAATATATATATTCCCTTGTAAGGAATTTATATATATATATATATATATATATATATATATATATATATAATATATATATTATATATAATATATATATTAATATATATATATATATATATATATATATGGGAAATTAGCGGGGCTCTAAACTTGTTTTTATATGGGGTAAATGCTTTAACAATTTTAACCATGTATCAAACGTTGTTAGGCCCGTAACTGCGCTATCTTTTACTTTCTTTCAATATAAAGAAAAGGTTTTAAAATAGTCGTAAAACGCCATATATATATATATATATATATATTATATAATATATTTATATATATTATATATATATATATATATATATATATATATATATATATATATATATATATATATAATAATATATTATATTTTGTCGCGTGAGGTGGAAAATATCCTAGGCCTAAATGAAATTAACTAGAGTTTGGAAGACACCTTACTTCTATAATAAAATTCGATATTTCCTGACACACATCGTTTGAAATCGAGTGTAAGTCAAAGGGAGTGAGGATAATAGAAGAGTGAAGTGCATTCCAAACTTTTCCAGTAGTGTACATATAAGATGAGCCAGTTACTGTTAAGTCAAATGGTCAGAGAGGTGGACGGAGAGATTAGTTGAAACTGTGAGTAAAGACGTGTCATATGAATTCTCAGAAGTACCGGTTGTAAAAGCGACAGTATAAAGGAAATGTGCTGAAACTAGCTCAAGTCATTGAATATGGTTTAGTTGATGAGAGAAAAGTCCCTAGCAAGCACCATTTCAAAAAAAAGAAAAAGAAAATAAAACTGTGATAGTAGAACCACCCCAGATGCCATACAGTACAGTACAGTACAGTCATGCAGTACGTCATACATTGACCGACAACACACCTACAAAGTGGTTGCAACTGAGACTGTGAAACAACTATATTTCTTACCACTCAGAGCACCTTGCGTCTTATAATTTTGTTAAGAGTTACAAGCACAAAAAGCCTCTCAATCACCTCTCCCTCCATTACAAGTTGAGAGCTGAGGGTCCCTTGTGATGGGATTGGTATCCCAACGGAATTGCCTGCTTGCTCCGGTGCACAGTCTCGTTTTTTTTATTAATTTCTGCAACATTCACGGTCTTTATTCTAATTTCCACTTTATTGAGCATTGCCTTTCCACCTCTAGACTTCATATCTTATTCTTAACTCAGATGTTTGAGAGCTCTGTTGCAAACCTTACTATGCTCCCTCATTCTGTCTCAATGATCAATTTTCAGCTAAAGGCTGTTATTGTGCAAATTTCCGCAATGATGTCCTTCTTTTGGGAATTTTATACCTTATGTCTCAGGCTCTCTTCTGCTAAATTCATCTGTTTTGTATCTGTATCTATACTTGACTAGCTATCCTAAGTTCCTCAACTATTTAAACTCAAAAATAGAGCAGATTCACTCACTCATCTTTTTCTAAATGGCCTTCTTATTCTCAAAATATATTTGTTGAACATGACTACCGCTTCTCTATCCAAAATAAACTTTATCAAATGGTCCAGCTCCCTACCATATCGTTCTGGAGATATACCCAACTATTCTAACTTCTAATCTTTCTCCTTGTTATTAAACTCTTTCCTCTTCTTGGTTCCTCCAATCACCTATTTCTGAATATTGCCTTATCTCTTCAAGTCTTCCGCAATATAGGCCCCCCACCTATGGTGCTGAAGCGTTTTTGTACTAAAGTGCAACAAACTGGTCGGACTTGTTGTTATACTAATTTGATTTTCCATGGAATGATTTTTGCTTCGGTAGGAATGGTCCCTCGGATATTGGAGAACTCATAATCGAAGTGATTTTCTCAATAATGGAGGAGCGCTTTCCATATTCTTTCCCTTCAACGAAAACTAATGAGCCTTGGTGTGACTCTGTTTATTTTTGTTCTGCCGCTGGAACGCTGCCTTTAGGAATTACGTCCTCTCAAACTCTAGAAATTCATGAAACTTACATTTCTTTCATCCCGGAAATGTGCAGAACCTAAAAACTTTTTACTACGTAGAAAATGGAATGCTCTTTCTGGTTCATCTTTCCTCAAACTTCTTTCATTTTTTTGCAGAACATTTCAACTCTTAACTTTGCTTTTCTCCTTTCCCTCCTCTAGTACCTTTCGTCGACACAACTGCCATTTTACCTTCTGTTGAGGCTGAACTCTTCTCTCAAGCCTTTACCTCTAATTCCACTTTAGACGGTTCCTGTCGGCTCTTGAATAAGCGATTTCTGATTCGAACTGACCTACTCTAGTAGATTTCATGAATGCCTTTGACATTTGCCACCAGAGGATATATATATATATATATATATATATATATATATATATATATATATATATATATATATATATATATATATATATATATATATATATATATATTATATATATATATATTAATATATATATATATATATATATTATATATATAATACGTATATATAAAATATATATAATATATATATATATATATAAATATTATATATATAATATATATATATATATATGTTTTTTATATTTATATAATATATATATATATATATATTATATATATATATATATATATATAATATAGTTAAAGAATTTTCCACGGAATGTTAAACCTTATTAGCAACATTCATCACTTTAAAAGTAACCAGCTGCATATATAAGCATAATTAAACAGCGCATCCATGACAATCATTTAGGCCTTTTATGTAATTCACAAAACATGTTTCGGTTATACACTTAAAACTTCTGTCCCGCAGTTACTATTGTTCTTACAAGTTTGTCCTCATTCTCCTTAGAAGTCATACTTTGTGTACAATAAGGTGGTCTGAGGTTACGTTTTCTTCCCTGGTATAACTTAATAAAGTCCAAATTTCTTCTTGGTAGTACTCCCAATAAGTTCCTTTTAGCAAATTCCGTTTACAGTGCTTTTTACACAAAACTTAACACAAATTAAGAATCATTTTTGGTCATTGTGGCTAGTTGGTTCTCCCAAAAATGTCAGTGGTCAAATATTTGTCGCTTTGCTAGGAAAAATATATGTGAAATTTGAGCAATAGTTTTGTTCTTTGATCAGGTGTTGAATTTTCAAGTGATTTCATGAACTGCCTATCTTCCCTGGGTTGTTCGGTAAGAAGCGAGCTGAATACTGAGACAATAGATTCTCGTCGGAGTTGTAGAGGTCAGAAATTAATGAAGTCAGCAAGTATAGTTTGATAAAATGGCAACTACCACAGCAAATATAAATAGCAAATAGAATTAATAGAACGATGGAATAATTGATTTTGTTATAATATATATAATATATATATATATATATAATATATATATATATATATATATATATATATATATATATATTTAATATATATATAATATATATATATATATATATATATATATATATATATATATATAGTATATATATATGTTAAAATTTCTATACATAATTTATTCAGAAAAAAAAAGATTGTCCTGCTCTAGGTTTATTAATTGTCGAAGCTGGAAGGAGGGGGTTTTAATCTTTATATTAGTCTCCTTGTTTTCAGATCTTATTAAGTTTTTTTTTTTCTTTTTTTTTTTTTCTTTTTTTTTTATTGGTGGATAGAGTAATAAAACTTTTTAGTTTCATGGTTAGCTTTATTCTAAAAAGATTTTTAAAAAAGGGGAAATTGTTTTAGAAAAATACATATGACGGTAAAGGCCTCGTCCCCGTGTTTCTTTATTTTAAAGTAGGGGTGGCATGAAAAAAATCTCAAATGGTTTTAAAATAATCTGATTTTTTTAATTTGATTTTTTAATTATAAAAAAAAATTCAATAATTTTTTTGATTTTTTAGATTTTTTAGGCAATTTTTTTTCCCTTAAATTAATAATAATTCATAGTTATCACCTGAAATTAATAATAAGTATAATTCATCTATATAATAAGTAAATTCATAACTGGTTTCAAAAATTATTTTTTAATAAAAGAAATAAATAAAAATTAGAGTACTCAGATGTTCTAGTATATATTACTATATATATATTATATATTATATATAT
>JABUQX010065776.1:47500-60000 GCA_015478945.1 Trachelipus rathkii | reverse complement strand
GTACGGGATTAATTGTTTTTTTATTTGATGTGTCGACCATTTGGGCCTTGTCCGCCATAATGGGTCCGACAGCTACTCGATAGACACAATTTTTTATATCAGATTATTTTTTAATTGATTTCGATTTCTAACAATCATCTAACTTGTATTAATAATTATTATAGATTTAGGTTGATTGTTGATGTTTTATTATTCTGAGTATATTATTTTATATATTCTTTATTTTATTATATTTATTTTTAGTATTGATATTATAGTCATTGTATATAGGTAATTATAATATAATATGAGTAATACTTATTATATTTATCTATATAACTATTAATTGATATTTGTAGTAGTTATATTTATAATTATTATCATTAATTTGTTTCTTTTGTGAGTTCGTCCCTCGTCTTCTTAGACGGGAGCTGTAGTCTTGCCATGCATTTACGTCCTAGACCACATTCATTCTGCACATCGTCTTTGTCTAAGTTTTAATACTCTTCTTTACAATCTTCTCATGAACTTGGTAGATCTTACAATGTTACGTTAGATTTTTTGTATTATGGAGGTTAGGAATGTCATTAATATTTAAATTATGTTAATTGTTTATTAATCATGATATTGTTGATGTGGTTTATTGTAAGGTTTATGGATTTTACTTTGGTTAAGGTTTTTATTGTTATTTTGTAATTATATATGGGGTATTATGTTGGGTAAATAATTGACATTTAATTATCGTAATAATTTTAATATATAATTTAGTATTTAGTATATATAATAACATATCATAATGTTATATATATTCTATCTATTTATATAATTACTTATACTATATTCATATTATATATATATATATATATATCTAATATAATATTTTTTAAGGTATTTTAATTTTTATATAAGAAAGTATGATAGTCAAGTCTAGGTAAATAAGTTGAATAATGTTAAAACTTTTGTTTAAACGATTAATATAAAATCAGTAGAGATGACTATTCCATAATATTAATATTACTAATTCATTATATATATATATATATAATTTATAATTATATTAAATACTATTAATAGTTAATATATATATATCATAAATTTATTAGGTATATTATATTTTAATATATTAATATATATATATATATATTATATATAACTATATATATTAACTATATATATATTATACTCTTATATATTTATATATAAATATTATATCAATATTATATTATATAATATATTATATATATTATATATATATATTACTTCATAATACTTCTATTACTATACTATTATTATTTTAATATATATATATATTTATATAGGACTTAGAAGAATTAAATCTTATCTGAAATATATATATATATAATAGTATTAGTATTATATATATATATATATTTTAATATTATACTATTTATATATACTCTCTCTCTCTCCTCTCTCTCCTCATCTCCTCTCTACTCTCTCTCTCTTCTCTTCTCTCTCTCTCTCTCTCTCTCTCTCTCTCTCTCTCTTCCTCTTCTCTCTATCTCTCTCTCTCTCTCTCCTCTCTCTCTCTCTCTCTCTCTCTCTCTCTCTCTCTCTCTCGCTTCTCTCTCTCTTCTCTCTTCTCTCCTCTCCTCTCTCTCTCTCTCTCCTCTTCTCTCTCTCTCCTCTCTCCTCTCTCTCTCTCTCTCTCTCCATTGCAGAGTATTGCCAAGGGACGACCCGCCCGCCTCCTCTCCCCTAGCCCCTTCCTCCTGTTCCTCCTCCTCCCCCCGCGTCCCCTCCTCCCTGTACCCATCCCTTTTCGCCCCTTTTTCTTCCTGACCCTTCTTCACTCTATCGATCTCTCGTACTCGCTGATTCTCCTCTTGCTCCCTGCTCTCGCTGCTCTTCCGACTCTCTCGCTTCTGCCCCTTTTCCTCTGGTGTCCCCATGGCGCCCCCTTTCCCTGACCGCGGCACCCGGGTCGCCCCTTTTTTTTTCCCCTGTTCCCCGCTGGTCGCCCCATTCCCCCTGCTCCGGCCCCTGGGTCGCCCGCTTTTTTCCCCTGTCGCCTGTTTGAACCTGTCGACCCCTTTTCCTTTCGCCCCTTTTCCCCTTTCGCCCACTTTTCCCTGTCGCCACTTTTCCCCCTGTTCGATTCTTTGCGCACCTAAGCTTCGCTCGGCGCCCCTTGCGCCCCCCTCTCCCTCTTTCCCTTTTTCCCCGTTTTGGTCACGTGCCCTCCTGGCTCCCTTTTTCCTCCTCTCCGCACCCTCCTCCCCTTTTTCGGGCTTGTCTCGTCGGGCCGCGCTTGCCTCTTTTTTTACCTTCCGCTAACTTTTTTGTCTCCTCCCCGCCGGACCCTTTTTTGCCCTTTCCCCGCCTTTTTTTTTTTTTTCTCCCTTTGTTCCACGCCCCTCCCCCTACCTGCCTCTCCCCGACCTTCTTCCGTGCCCGCTGGTGCCTCTCCTCGCCTTCCTCTGCTCTGCCTCTTTCCTCCCATTCGCGCGTTCTCGGCCCTTTTTCACTTTTCCCCCCTCACCCGTGGGTTTTTGCCCTTGGCCATTGCTTGACGCCCCCCCTCCCCCCGGTCCTTCGGCCTTTTGTCGGTCACTGGCCCCCTCTTTGCCTCTTTCCCGTTTGCGTCCTTTCGCCCCCCCCTTATGGGTTGTTGCCTTTCCCCTGTTCACCCACCTGGGTTTTCCCCCCTTGCCCACTTCTGCCCGCCTGACCTCTCGCCCCGCCCACCTCCCCCGCCGTTTCTCGGTCCCCCCACCCCTCCCGTTTGGGTGTTTCTCTGATCCCCTGGCCCGACGCCTTCCGCCTTTTCTGTCCTTTTTCGGTGGGCTGCACCTTGGGCTCCCGCCCGACCCCCCTCTTGGATCCTGCCCCCTACCCCGGACCCCCCGCTTCCAGGTCTTCCTTCCCTTTTTTCGCCGCCCTCTCGGTTCGTCGTCCTTCCCCTTTACGCCTTTCTTTTCCCTCTTGACCTCACTTGATTCACCCTTCGGGTCTTATTTCCCTCTGGGCCCCATTTGCGCGTGCGCGCCCTCTACCCCCGCTCGGCACGTTTGCCCACCCTTGCTTGCTCTTTTGCTTACGTTTTCTCTTGACCCCCTCCGTCCCCCTCCCTGCTTTCTTCTCCCACCTTGACCTTTCCCTCTTGGCTTCCACTTTTTTTCTTCCTCGTGTTTGCGCCCGCTACTCCTCCCTTTCCTTGCCCTGGCCCATCTCCCCTCGTCTTCCCTTTTTCGTCCTCCCTCACTTCCCCGTGCTCACTTTCCCTCCCCTCCTCCACTCCCCCGCCCTCTCTCTCTCTATCTCTCTCTCTCTCTCTCTCTATCTCTACTCTCTCTCTCTCTCTCTTCTCTCTCTCTCTCTCTCCTCTTCTCTCTTCTCTTTCTCTACTCTCTCTCTCCTCTCTCATTCTATGCGTGTACTCTCCTCTCTCTCTCTCTCTCTTCTCTCTCATCTTATCTCCTCTCTCTCTCTCTATCTCTCTCTTATTCTCTCTACTCTCTCTCTTCTCTCTCTCTCTCTCACTCTCTATCACTCTCTCTCTCTTCTCTCTCTTCTTTCTCTATCTCTCTCTCTCTCTCTATCTCTCTCTATCTCTCTCTGCTCCTCTATCTCTCTCTTCTCTCTCTCTCTCTCTCTCCTCTTTCTCTTCTCTCTCTCTCTTACTTCTCTCTCTCATCTTCTCTCATAACTCTCTCTCGTCTCTTCTCTCTCTATCTCCTCTCTCTCTCTCTCTCTCTCTTCTCTCTCTCCTCTTCTTCTCTCCTTCCGTTACTCTCTATTCTCTATCTCTATCTCTCTCTACACTCTATCTCTCTCCTCTTCTCTATCTCTCTCTCTATCTCTCTCTTTCTCTCTCTCCTATCTCTCTCTCTTCTCTCTCTCTCTCTTTTCGGTGAAAGCTTAAAAGTATGGTCTCTTATCAATTCTCTCTCATCTATATCTCTCTCTCTCTCTTATCTCTCTCTCTCTCAATCTCTCCTCATACTCTCTCTCTCTCTCTCTTATGCTCCTACTATCTCTTCTATCTCTCTACATCTCTATATATATATATGACGCCTCGTGGCGTAGGAGGTTACTCGCCGACTCTCATGCGAGAGGACGCTGGTTCAATCCTCCGCGTAACCAGTCTGACTTTTATCTTCCTGGGGGCAAGAATTAAAACTCCACCTGCGAACACGTTGGTGTCGACAAGGCTTGGATAGCCGGCCTAAAGTTCGAATTTTCCCTGTTAGATTCCCCGCTGTACCCTCTGGGATAGGGAATAGGGATAAAGCACGTTAAAGGAAGTTTATTTATATATATAGTACTATATATATATATATATATATATATTATAATAAAAAATTAAATTAATTTAATAATATATATATATATATTAATATAATATATTATATATATATATATTATTATATATATATATATATTTCATAGGTTTATTACTTTTTCAAGATTTATCAAAAATGTATCTTATAAAATATTTATCCGTGATTAAAAAAAGTATACGTACGGAACACTCAAAGCTCCCTCAGTATGATTTCGCGGCCGTTCTCTTCCTGGGGGCGGCAATTAAAAGCTCAGCTGCGGAGCACGTTTTGGTGCGCGACAGGCTTGGGGATAGCCGGCCTTAAAGTTCGATTTCCTCTGAGAAGGGGATAAGCATGTTAAAAGGTTTTGTACATGTTTCAAAAAGAATACTAATATATTATATATATATATATAATATGATATAGTATATAATATATATATATATAATTAATTATATATATATATATATATATATATATATATATATATATATATATATATATATATAAAAAATATATTATATGTTATATTTTATAAAAATAATATTATTATATTATATACGTATATATTTATATATTATAAAATATTTTATTATATTATATTGCAACAACATTTTGAAGTGTGCGCAAATTTTCTGAAAAAATCAACAACAGTAGGTAAAAGAAAACAATAATATTACACTAATATTTATTACTACTACTACTACTACTACTAATCTATTACAAATTAAATACAATACGGTACGAACAAAACTTATATTAATTAATGTAAAAACAGATATTTTATAAAACTATTTTATTTTTAATAAACGTGATGAATCCGAATGCGCGAGCCGCGAGCCGCGAGTCACATTAAAACGGTACGCGAGCAACACTTGTTCGCGAGCTATGGATTGGGCACAAAAAAAAAAAAAAGTTTTTCGTTCAAAAATGTTAAAGAAACTTTTGAACCACCCTGTGTAATTTAACCTTTTTTGAATGGTTGGTTAAAATATAGAAACAAGAAACACTTTCCTTGACTTATGACAATGTTGCCAAATAAGCTGTTAAATATCTGATATTAATGTTGCTAGAAAATCTTGTTTTAAACTATTTAAAGCCAAGTATAGCTACCTTGCCAACAAGCATGTATGGCATTGGTTCAGCTTGTGCTACAGGAAATTGATCTCAATTCTGAATGGTGGATAAGCTATACGCATTAACCAATCTTCGTTGTTCGTAATTAGAAATTGTCCAATCTTTGGTAAGATTGACCAAGGCGCCAGTTTTGCTAACTTTTTTGTTTTTCCTACAGTTTTCTTGTGTTTGGATTGAATATCTATTATTAAAATATCTTCAATCTGGTTATGTGTTAAAAATGTAATCTCGTGTTAGGCCTAATTTTTTCTGAACGCATGAGAGCTGATCTTATTTATTCGGATTGACTGGATGTTGTTTTTACTATATATAATCACTTCAAAATTATAAGTTTGATCAATAGAAAATTTTCAACACTGAAATAACCCATCAATAAAATGAATTGGCCTAATAAAGAATATAATTTTAAATTTATTATCTGATATTGCTTTTGCTTTTTTATATTACCAATTTTGCACATAAACGTGCACAAAATTCATAGCATAGCGCTATAATTTAACTGATATAACTCTATTAATATTAATGCCTATAAGCTGCAGGCCTTATAGAATGTCATTAACTAAAATAGGCTGAAATTAGCCAAAGCTACCAAGATTGAGCAGTAAAAGTATGATTTCTCTTTACCACATCTAAATTTACATGAAATTATGGTTATGGCAGGCATTATTTTATTTGTTCTTAAAAGCAAAAAGTGACTAGTCATTAATTTAGTTAACTATTTATAGGTTTAATCAAAGAAGTTGGTAAGTTTTTAATTATTAAATGTTTTTTGTGGAAATGTAGAAATATATATATATATCGCGTTATAAGAAAGGTAATAGTAGTGCAGAGGGGTGTCACCTCAGATTTTTATGAAATCACAGATAATACTCTAAAAAAATAATGAAAATAAGAAAAAAAATAGGTGCTCTCTTTAGGAAAAAAGTTACAGCTTCTCAAAGTTATTAAAAATCTTATAGATTTCATTTTTAGATCATGTCAGTTTAGGTCTCATTCAGGCTCTAGTTCAGGTTGTGATAGTTTTGTTTAGGTTCCGAAAAAATTATGTAATGCTTACATAATCTTATCATATGTAAACTAGGATGGCCTAAAATGTTATGAGGCCTGGCTTATTTTAATTATAAAGTCTAATGGGAAAATTTTAAACTTGAGAGGCTGTAAAACTGTAATAGTCTAGCCGAGGTGAATGAACTTTACGTAACTATTGCATTAAAACTATAAACTTATAATTTTACAAAAATGTATCAAAAAAATTCTCTGAAGTTTTTTTTACCGATTTGTCGTATGAATTTAAATTTATATTTTCAATATAAAATATGAAAAAAACACTAAGGAAAAACGTAACTTTTCTGCCTTTTTCGTTCGTGTAGGATAAAGACATGACGGTGGAAAATGTCGTTTCACAATCGATACTCGATATTTGTTAATTAATATCGAATATTATAATTTGTTTTATCGATTATCAATTAAATTATAAGTTAAAAAAATGAACGTAAAAAATTAAAAATATTTGTATTAAAAAATAATGATACTGAAACCATAATCATTTAAATAAATGTAAAAAGAAAATATTGTAATATATATTAATAATATTGATAATTACGTATTGGAAAAGACCTTAAATAGATATCTATATTATATATATATATATATATATATATATAATATATAATATGGCGAATTTTGTATGAAACTGTACTGTTAGTAACGAGTTAAAAGTTTGGTTGGTTTTTAATTTCGCGTCTTCTCGTCTCTCTCTCATCGCTATATATTTTTATATATGCAATCGACGATATTTTTATCATATAAATTAAGTAGATAGGGGCAATGCTCAGCCTACGACTATCCAGATCATAGTGACTGAACGAATAAATGTGAAGCAACACATCTTCATTACTAGAGCCTTTTTTTATATATTTAGATTGTTTGTTATTTCATTATTATTGATTTTTTGATTTTAAAAAGTATTGATATATATATATAGATATATATATATTATAATAGTATATATAATATATACGAAAACGGATATTTATATCAATATTTTAATTGAAATAATAATAGTATATATATATTATATAGATAGTATAATGGTCAAATTTTTTTAACAATGCTCACAGTATGTAGGCTAGAAAACGGCAGATCCACATAAACAAATTATATTTTTGGAATCAGCCGAAAATTCTAAGGATGGAATTTAACTTTTTTTTTTTTTTTTTTGGAAGTAAAATTTTTTTTTTTAACTAGAGGAATAACCCTAGGGTAAAACCGCAAGATGGCAGGGTCTGGTCTCTCGCTTCGCCGGTGAACGACGGGGGGACTAATCCCCCTCCGGGATGGTCTCCGGAACCCGTACTTTGGTCTTGGTGTCGCGGGGTTCCTGAGCCATGCCCTCCGGGTAATTGAACGTCCCCCTCGTGTCCCGTCGGCTTCGAGCCCCTAAATTGGTGAAATTAAGTTTTTTTTTGAAAATTTTAAGTTTTTTCTAGGGGGCTCGAGCCCGGGGGACGAGGGGGGGACGTTTTCATACCCCGTAGGGGATGGGAGGAACCCCCGCGACTCCCAAAGACCAAAGAGCGGGGTTTCCGGAGACCATCGACGAAGTCCCTCCCGTCGTCCACCGGGAGGCCGAGAGACCCGACTCTGTACATCTTGGTTATACCCTTGGGGTATTCTTAGTTAAAAAAAAATTTTTTTACTTCAAAAAAAAAAAAAAAAAAATTAATCCTAGCTATCACCTAATTTGCTGATTCCAAATATAATAATTTGTTTTACTGTAGGATCTGCCGTTCTCTACTAAATACTGTGAGCATTAAAAAATTCTGACCATCTATACATGCACACACTGCAAAGACATTTTAATAAGCTGGCAAAATAACACTAAAAAGACCTAATTATAACAAAAGCTCACGCTTATTCATAGCTACTTAAGTAAAATAGGTGTCCAAAAGTTTATAAAACTTACGAAAATATTATTGCCCTGCGTTCTAGGATTTGCCTATTAATTATAATTATTATATTATTATTTATATTATTATTATTATTATTATATTAATTTATTATTATTATTATTATTGGTAGCTAATATTTAAATTAGTTAAGCAAATAATGCTATACAAATGGCTTTTTTTCCAAAAAATCGAAGCTCAAATTGCAACAATTATTTCGTACGATTTCAGTGGGTGAACGAAAGTTTCGTACTCGCAACTTAGTTTTAGCACAGTAACAGCTTGTTACAAATTTGCATATATATATATATATATATATATATATATATTATATATATATATATATATATAGTATATATTAATATATATTATATATATATACTAATATAATATATATATATATATATATATATATTACGAATATAATGTACTGTGACACGAAGTAGAAATTTATAGTGCAAGCTTCCGGTGACGTCATAACTACTACGTCAGAGATTTCGCGTTACGTTACTGTGACGTCATGCATTTTAATCGATATGATATATTATATATATATATATATATAAACAATATATTTATTTTATCAAAATATATATATATATATATATATATATATATATATATATCAGGGGCATATATATATAATAATATATATATAATAATATATATATATATTATAATCTTATATATATATATATTATATAGTATATATTATATATATATATATATATATCAAAGCCAGATAGGGGGCTCGACGACGGGGAACACTGGGGGACGTTTCCATACCCCGTAGGGAGGGGCGAGGACCCGCGACAGCCCAAATACCAAAGGCGGGGGTTCCGAGACCTCCGGCGGGGGGAATAGTCTACCCTATCGTTCCCGAAGGCGAGAGACGCTCGACTCTGCATCGGGGGATCTCTTGGGTACACATTAGTTTTTTTTTAAAAAAAGAATAGTTTTTTAAACAGATGCGTACCCCAAAGTAGACCGCTCGATGGCAGGAGTCGGGTTCTCTCGGCCTTCCGGTAGGACTATTTCCCCCGGGGAAGGGTCTCCGGAACCCCCGCTCTTGGTATTTGGGTGTCGGCGGGGTTCCTCGCCCTCCCCTACGGGAATGAAAACGTCCCATCTGTTCCGCGTCGGCTCGAAGCCTATTGGCCGTGATATATATATATATATTATATAGTAATATATATATATATATATCTATATTATATATATTATATATATATATTATACATATAATATATATATATATTCGATAAAATTAGTCATGAGACGTCACAGTTTTCGTAACGCGAAAATCCTGCGTGTGAGTGTAACGTCAGGCGGAGCTTGCATAGTAAATTATACTTGACGGGTTATCGGACATACGGTACATAATATGAGTATAAAATTTGCCATATATTGCTATATTATTATATATATATATATATATATATATTATATATATATATATATATATATATTACATATATATATATATATATTATATATATATATATATTTGCCGTGAATGAGTCAATCGACTATGGACATACGTACGTTGTCGTAAAAGTTTACGTTTACGTAGATCGATTTATATATGTCGCATGCCTCCTCTCCCTCTCTTTCTCTATTCTTCTCTCTCTCCTATATATTATATATATATATATATATTATATATATATATATAGTATATATATAATAATTATAGTATATATATATATTATATATAATATATATATATATTGAGAGCATTTTATTTATTTTATTTTATATCTACGAATTACATAATTATTTTTAAACAATCTGAGAAATCCCACTAGTGACTAAAAGTGGCATATACTACCCCATTCTCAATATACAAAGGTTCGAAAAAAAAATGGTTAAAGCGTAGAAAAACATATCGAAGAAATTATTTTTATCGATATATATAATAATGTGGAAGAATATCAGAAAACAACACGATAGTGTTATCCCTAAAAAAACGCCGAAATCAGTCAATTTTTTTTTTCGGAGCCTAATTTTTCATATTTTTATTAAAAATGAGTGCATTTATAATTAGCTAATCGTAAAAAACAAACTCAAAGAATTGTTTTTATTACATTTCGGTAGAATTAAAAGTTAAGTTTTAATACAATAGTTACGTAAAGTTATCACCTCGGCTAAACTATTAACGCATATTTTTACTAAAGACCTCATCATTTTCAATTTTTTTAAGCTTCATTATATTTTTTTTTGAGTATATATAATATATCCTGTGATTTTTAAAAAAAAATTTTTTTTTTTTAAATAATAATCATTTTTTTTAAACTTGAGAGGCTGTAACTTTTTTCCTAAAGAGGCCTCCATTTTTTATTTTTATTATTATTCATTATTTTTTTTAAGAGTATATATATTCCTGTGATTTTAAAATTACCAGAGTAAGTCCTGTAATTCTGTTAACTTGTCTAGTTTAATGGCGATATACTGATAACCATATGAAAGAACTGGAGTAGAGAAGCAAATACCCAACATGCTCCAATGCAAAACGCACAAATATTCCTAGGGTTTGTCATAACTTATGTAGTATACACTATCTGCAACAAAGAAAAAAAAAATGATGCTAAGGGTACATGCTAACATCAATAAGCTTTAGCAAGTTGTCAAATATTATTGCGCTTACTCATAACTAACTTTTATATAAACCTCCTAATTGGAATAGTAAAATATATCTGTCTCCAGATGGGGAATGGAGGGGGGAAAAAGGATAGAGAGGGCAATAGTAATGTTGAGTTATGTAAATGAGGGGTTAGGAATTGTTTATCAGAAAATATTAGGTTTTTGAATTTGTGGAGAGAATTCTGGAAAGATCTTTTTGCAGTAGATGGGAGTTCACTTAAGTTGTAAAGGTGTGAGTCTTTTTAGCACAAGTTTGGAGAATTTGTTTTATCAAAAAAACTAGTCAAGTAGGGTTGATTAGGCCAAATCTGGATAATGAATATTGCAGATGGTAAACTGTAATAGTGGTGAGTAAATAAAATCTAGTGTTGTTATAGCTCAAATAATAATGATCGCAATAAAAATAACAGATTCGTAATTTCAAGTGCTTTTATAGAATCTTGCATATCCTGTAGAATAAAAAAAGATGAGTTGATTAGTTTTATACATAAATAAAATCTAGACATATTTACGTACTGAGGCATAGTTACTGAGAATTGGTATAAGACTCCTCTCTGGATAGAAATTTATTTTTCAGCGTAAAGGAAAGAGGGTGGTGGAGTGGCGCTTTATGTAAAAGCATAGTAGTCTATTATGACAGACTTTAAAACTAATCATGATGTTGAATTTGTGTGGGTAGATATCTTATTACATATAAATCATAGATAGGGCATTTTATATGACTCCTGGTAGTCAAGATTAGCAATGGAATGGTGAAAGAAATTGAAAACAGGAATGCAGGTAAAAAAAAAGTATAGTGAATAATGGGTGATTTTAATTTTCTTGGTATTCAATGGGATTCCTTGTCTAATATGGACCATAGTAGTTTCTGTATTATAAATGTATACTAGGCAACTTTTTGAGCGATGTGGTCATAACTACAATAGACATGATGGCACTGTTAGATTATATAATAACGATGAACATATGGTGATGACGGTTTAGAGTTGAGGAGATTAGCTTAGACATAATATTAATAGTTTAATATGAATGTGATATCTGGGAGCAATTGCAAGTTAAGGAAAAGATCTAGATTTCGGAAATGGTATTT
The DNA here is from genome assembly GCA_015478945.1 of Trachelipus rathkii. Lineage (NCBI taxonomy): Eukaryota > Metazoa > Arthropoda > Malacostraca > Isopoda > Trachelipodidae > Trachelipus > Trachelipus rathkii. The sequence goes on along the minus strand of JABUQX010065776.1, from coordinate 47,917 downwards.
ACCAATTTCAGAACATAGCTTCATAATAACTGACTGGATAAAAGAGTTTAAAGACGCAAATGTTTTATTATGTAAGAACATTTAAGCAAATTTTAATGATATTCGTCAGTATGTTTTAAGATAACCCATTAAGTTATTAAAACCCATTAAGTTATCTAAGGGAAAACCTGTTTGGTAGAATAAGAGGGAAGAGAAAATCAATGAAAAGCATAGATGTTTTAATATTCAAGGTAGTAATAGGGAGAAGATTTAAAAAATTATAGGAAAAATAGAAATGAACTTAAACAGTTAATAAGAAAGACAAAGAGAGAGGCAGAAATTACTTAAGAAGGAATAAGGACCTGAAGAAGTTTTATAGCTTTTATAATTTAAAAAAATAAGAAATAGACAATTGTCAAATAAAATTGATAAAGGAGT
>JABUQX010065776.1:0-42500 GCA_015478945.1 Trachelipus rathkii | reverse complement strand
ATTTTATGTAACAGACTAGTGCTGTTACATAAAAAAAAGAGACCTTTTTTTTTTTTTTGCCTATAATTATTAAACTATTTTACATATCAGACTTTTTATAATCATTTTGATTGAAATGGCTAGTCTAGGTTTAATAGCCTGTTAAAATTTTTGGTTTTGCTGAAAACTTTGGGAAATTATTTGACCCCAAAGTGGTAAACAAAAAAAGACCACAATTCATAAAAAAAGAACGCATGTACTAAAAAAAGACCACCTTCAAAAACTCCCTTTAGAGTGCCCATATGTATTATTTCGCATATACATATGTTTGAAGGTCTCAATTACTAGATATTAATAAAAAAAAAAAAAAAAAAAAAAAAAAAATAGTTAAATTTAATAAAAAAAATTTTTTTTTTACCTCAGATTTCTTGAGCTCTTCTGATGGAATGTATAAGGGAATGTGCCAGTGCCGGATAACCCCCTCCCTCCTAGAATAGGTTGACATGTTCTACACCCCTCCTTGAATTGGTTTAAATCCCCTACACCCCCTCCTTGAATAGGTTTTAACAAATATGACTATTTGTATTTTTTTCGAAATTGCTCCCAGAGCATGCGTGTTTGTTGCATGGTCTGGTTGTCAATTTTAATTGATTTTCCTGCTGCCAAAGTATTCTCTATTGGCCCAAAGAATATTTGGGAAGCAGGACAGTTTCTGTGACCACAGACTTTTTAACACAGAATCGTCCATCACCTAGAAAACTGAGGAAATGGAATGATACAGTGCTAATGTCTTCCCCTTCATCGTGGGAAAATACTTGTTGCAACCTGCCAAGGTAATACTCAACTCTGTTCAAGAGGGTCTTAACTTGTAACATGGAGTTCAACAATTCTTGGCTATCATTTTCAGAAACATCAGTCCACAAATCATCATCTTCTTTTTCATGTATTTAGTAATAATATGCCATGAAATAATTGATTTCTGACCCAGTCTGCAGGAATCGTTGAAAGATCTGTCGCCTGTGAGAAATAGATGATCAGTGGTGTCAGATGTTCATCCACAGCATTACAGGCTGCCAAAACAGTGATGTATTCGCGACCTGAACCTGCTAGAACTCTGACCACTTTCTGTCCGATAACTGAAACTGTCTCCATGTTACAGGGCCATTGGGTCCTATTTATTTTTAAAATTATAATTTAATTATAAGGTGGTTAATGCTAGGAAATAAAGGAATATGATACTATCCGTCGGGGTGAATTTGGACGACTTTAGTTATAACTTTGTCTCCGACTTTCCCCTAATGCACTTTTGGAATTTTTTTTTTTTTGAAATCAAGGCCTATAGTAGGTCATAAGCACACAAAAAATAATAATTAATTATAATAATAATAGTTTTATTAAATTTTAAATAAAGCTAATTCAGACTCACTTGGAGTGTGAATCTGACACCATTGAGGGTGAACGGACATCTGTTAAATTATTCTTTAACGTAAAATTCAATTTATATTTAATTTAATTTCTAAAATGTATAATTTTTTATCATATTAAAATTAGTAATAAGTAATAAAATGTCAATAATGATGCATAAATAGAATAAAAATGTGGTGGTCCGATTCCCCTCCGGGGACAAATTTTGACACTTTTTGAATTTTGTATTTTTATGTAAATTTCATTTTTTTATTTTATTTTTTACTTATTTAAAATTACTAAGAATTAATAGTAAAATTATTATACATAATAAAATGTCATATTAGAGTGGCACGCGAATCACCCTTCTAAAAAAGGTGGGCCCAGTCACCCCGCCCGACGCTATAATATATATATATATATATATATATATATATATATATATATATATATATATATATATATATATTTATATATATATATATTATATATATATATATATATAATTATTACACCTATATATGTATATACTATGATTATAAATAATATATATATATTAATATATATATATATATATATAATTATATTATATATATTAATATATATATATATATATTAAATATACTATATAAGTAACAAAGTACAAAAATTGGTGTTCTTTTTTATGTACTGGTCTTTTTTTTTATGTACTTTTTTTTTTTTTTTTTTTTTTTTGCATCCACACTCATACATGAAAAAAACAACCCTTACAGCATGTTTAAAGAAGATGTTAAAACCCAGCCTGCAAATTTTCAAAAAATTTTGAAAGTGGTCTTTTTTTTCAATGTTTACATGTCTTTTTTTTAACACCTCAGTTCGACCTGTCCTGTGTTGTTGATTTGGGCTGCATAAAATGTTTCACAAAATTTGTTTGTGGGATGAGATCAAGGATGGGACTAACATAAATTAATTACATATGGTAATAATTTCTAGGTTTCTTAATACAGCTAACGATGGAAAACCCCCAAAAAACTCAACCAAAATGGGTCCAAAAATTGTGAAATTTTGAAAATTTTAAAAAATTTCCCAAAAATCAAAAAATCAATTTCAAACCATTATAACACTTTTTTCCAATCATATTCAATCGGGATAATGGGCTCTCCAAATTTTTTTGTTCTAGACCTCATATATGCTGAGATAGGGTGGTCTTTTTTTTATGTAACTAAAATGGGTGGTCTCATTTTATGTAACAGACTATATATAATATATATATAATATATAATATTATATAATATATAAATATATAATATATATATATATATTATTATATTAATAATATATATATATATATAATATATATATATATATATATATATATATATATATATATTATATATATACTATTTTTAAACTATGCATTTGAACAAAATTGTTATTATGCTCAACACCTTCAAATTAACTAAAATATATTCTTTCTCTAATATGAAAATCTAAAAATTCATGGAATAATTTTTTTTTTTCGACCCCTTTCCTTGTAGAATAATGGAAGGAGCAGAAAATGTTGATTTGGCAATGTCATTCATACAGTCAGAGATGGGAGATGAAGTTCATGATAGTGAAGATAAAAACCAAGAGACACTTCGGGAGCAAGACAGATTTCTTCCAATAGCAAATGTTGCTCGCATTATGAAGAAAGAAATTCCTAAAACTGGAAAGGTATTTTTTTTTTTTATCTAGTGGAACATTTTGTTTCAAATTATTTTCCAAATAAACTAACACTACAGTATTAGTCAATGTACCTTACAGTGTGTAATTACTTTTTTGTAAAATTATATAGCTTATATTTGCATGCCGCCTCTGTTAATGATCAAAGTGGTCTAGTGTCATGAGACCTCTTTCTGCACATTCTCACTCTGTTCAAGCATGTCGCAGACTTTATATATATTATAATGGTACAATCTGCAACACTCTTTTACAAATTCTTATTCGTTTGACATTTTATAGTTTTAAACTATGTATTTGGTAATGATGTAAATTTTTAAAACACTAAGGAAAATGTGAATTTTGGTAGTGTATGTAAAATATCGTTGAACTGAAACAATTACACAGCATGTAGTTAGTATAAGTACTATAGAATGAATTAAAATTACTTTACCTCCTGATCCTTTCATTTGGCAATATTGAAAAGTAAAATATACATCTGAATCAAACTACATGAGAAACCATGCAGGGTAGTATATTGCCTTTCGTCATTTTTCTTGCACATTTTCTAAAAAATGATATATTTACAATAATTCTAGGCAAAATCGGATTCAATTAAGAGAGTCAGTTTTAAGTGTATTGAAGAATCTTGAATAAATTAAGATGTTTTAAGGAAAAAACGGTGGGTCTGGAAGCGAGGGTTTAAAGAGACAGAGAAGGTGTGAATTTGAGGCATGAAAGTGTATTAAAATGTTGAATAGGTAAAGCAGAGAGAGATTGTACCTTTAAAATATTTTGGAAATAAGAATCCGGGATCAGATAGAAGAATTCTATTACATCTTGATAAAACTATTATGTGGTGAAGAATGTTTAATTTTGATTTCCTCTCAAAAATCAATGCTCAATCCTTGATCACTGACAAAACCAGGGAATTAAACGGACTGTTGGAACTCTCCATTGTAGAAAATAGAAGAATGTACTTTTTAGAATGAGAAACTTACAATATCATTAGCAAAATAAAAATATAAAATATATTGTGTATACTGCACATGGAAAATTGTCAAAAATGATCACCTAATGAGATAATTTTATTAAATATATCTATGATATTTTTCTTACTTTCAGTTATTTACTTTTGTATAGCTATGTAGGTTCAAAATATCTATGAAGACTAAGCTTCCTAAGTATTACCTGGTATAATAATAATAATGTTTGTACGTCTGTATGTTTGTATATGTGTGTATCTGTGTATGAATGTGCATGTTTTGTATATGTGTGTATCTGTGTGTGTGAATGTATATGTGTGCGTGTTGGATTTGGTTTGGTTATATTAAGTTAGGTTGGGGGAGTTTAGATTGCCCCCAAATCCCCACTTTAGAATCTTGGACCAACAGGCAGGACCGAAGTCGACGGACAGCTAGTTATTACCTGTCCGTCTTTGAACCAAAAAAATTTTTCACCCGCAAATCAAAATTTCTACAATCGATTGCCTTTGGTTAGATTTTGTTAGATTATGTAATTGTAACTTATAATTACAACAAAATGTTTATTTTGATAACAGTTTAAAAGGCATGTCTAGAAAGCAATCCAGTGCCTATAATACTTCAACAGAAGTTTTAAGAGAAAATTCATCACTTTCAAGCTCTCAATAATAAAAAAGGATGGATTCATGGATTGTGTTCAAACTATAATGAATTTTCATCTTAAATGAATCTCATCTTGTAGTACTGTATTTCTGACATAACTATATGCAATATGTTGTTCTTTTGTACATAAAATCAAATCAACACCAAGATTGCTATTTTTACCAGACACTTGGAATAATCATAAAGGTCTTTCTTTACCTGTTTAGCCCAAAATCAAGATTCAAGTTCGTCTAGTATACATGTATGAACATGATAGATGAGAACATTGAATTGATTAGACCTAGACTTTGTTGCCTTTTATTTGAAGTAATTCACCTTTTTGAGGAACTTTAGCAAATTGCGTGTCATAATTGTTCAACATACTTATTCTAAAACCTTTTTATTAATTTTCCTACCATTTTTGCTTATCAGAGAAATATTACAGCAAATTTGTTTTAATTATTCTGTAACATAATATATAAATTATTCTTGCATGAGCTTTTTCTGATTCTTTACTTATTATTTTCTTAGAAATGCTAATTTATTTGAAATCCTTTAATATGCACCTGAATGATGTGTAATGGAACAGGATTGTTGCACCAATCAAATTACTTGGATATGTCATTGCTCTTGTTAGTTCTGTGAACATTAAATTTATAAAAGTATGCAATTATATAATTAGCAAAAAAGTTGTGAAATATTTTTTAAGGTACAGTTACTTATTGTTGGACTCGGCTGAATTTGTCAGTCTAATGAAATTGGTTGAGTTCCTGAATCCAGGACTCACTCAGTGCACCACTAGTATTTGGGTATGTCAGTTTTTTATTAGAATTACTATTATGATTTGTGCCTCTTTAATAGGTGACCTATGGGGGTTTTTTCTACTATAGAGTTTTTAAGAAATAATTGTCAAACATTTTGTTCTTTATTCTTTGCACATAGTCTTTAGTTTTTTATTTTTTAAAATCCAAGGTTTTGGAGTAAATACCCAAAACACCTGACTCGTACGCCTCAATTTTGTTTGTATCTGTTCTTAACTTACCCCTCAATTTTTTGTTTATGCGACTCTAACTTCAACTCCTCATATAGTTAACTCTTTGTCAAGTACCATCATTCATTTTAAGGATCATGAATCGCCCCTCAACAGTTTAAATTTTTTATTTTTTATGGTATAGTATTATAATCTTAAATACAATAACATTTAATTAATATTTTTTTGACTTAATAGTATTAATTTGCTTGTTAAATAATATAATTTTAATTACTTAAAAAAAATTTATTCTATTTTATGTTTTTTATCAAAGTACTACAAAATTTGCCATAATTATTACTAATATCCTTAGAAAAGCTATATAAGTATATATAATATCTAAGTAATCTAATTTGCGCAAATAAATGGCAAATTGTTCTTTGTAAAATCAAACGTAGGAAACACTTGTGGGCTGTGCAAGAGAAGTAAATTATCGGTCAGAAGCTCTGCAAACTTTATACTCAGATTTGATCTATTGATTCATATCTTATTTTAATCAGGTATCATATAAATACTTGTATAATTATTAGTATATAACACAGAAACTTATTTTAATTTTTATTTGTTATTTGTATTTCTATTAAACTAAAAAGTTTTGTACTAGAAATATTTTTTTTTTTACCTGAAAATAACTTAAAAAATTTGTACTAATTTATACATATAAACCTTAAATAAGCTATAGATATAGTTTATATTAAAAATCAGATATAATATCTATAAAATATATACCAAAAACGTCTACAAATTACCACATCGCTTTATTATCTTTCTCGACAGAAGATCGGACCCAGATCTTATTGACTTTTCTCTAGACCACTTGAGGGTCTAAGATTGAACTCAGAAAGAAAAAGGTAATCTCTACTCTGACTTCTCAGTCATTTGACCACATAATTATCTTTCGATATATTTAGGTTTTAATTCCACTCTTATACTCGATAAAGCTCGCGAAAGCTATAGATTAAGCCCTAAATCAATTTACTAATCAAGATGCATTACTCCCGCAAGAACCGAGCACCCTGCATCGCGGGATACCCAAATCGCGGAATTTCTAATTGATTCTTATTTTATGATTCCTATCATTCTACATTATCTGAATATATATAATCTATACAGGAGTTTTCGATTCCAATAATACATAATTTATTGATTAAAATCTGAATAAAGATAACGAGCGAAAACATGTGACTAAGTCTTTTTTTCTACGCTTAGTCAGAATCAATTACGTGTCTGTGTTACTAACAACAATATATTCTGTTTGAGCTCGTATCCACCCGTGCTTATGAACATTCAAAAAAATATTGAGACCGAATGATTCCGCGTCCTACACATCCCGGGAAATCTAGTAATATGGCATCAACAGACTGATTATGGTGAAAGACTCAAGAATAAAGTCAAGTAAATCAAATCACACGGGCGCTCACCTCACTCCGAGTCCATGATAAGTAGATCAATAATAGATCATATTCTCGCATCTTCACTTGATCTTAATACCATATCTAGACAGCTGCATGCTCCAAGAGACCCGATAGCTGAAACCGAAAGTGACAGAGGCGAGAAACGAAAAGCTCTTATGTATCATCCCCGTATCGTGAAGTCTCTTTAAAACATTTTAGTGGTGGCTTTACTAAAAAATGTGGTGCCACCGTTGTAATGTTACAAACTTAAAAAATTTGAGCCCCCGGTGGCCGATTTTACCATACCTTAAAATCAGTAAGATCGAGTAAATACAGTAAATCAGTAAATCAGTTAAAATCAGTAAAATCGGAGAATCAATGAGCTAGTCAGCGCACACCAACCCGTACTCCATCCACCCATAATCTTATTTGACCTATTCTCTGATCCGGTTGAGCCCAGGCTCTAGTTATCCATTACTTACAAGCGACATGTCGACTGAGCTTGCGCGAAAAGCAGGTGTGTGTGCGAGAGAATAAAGGCGGTGATATGACGCACACATGACTTGTTTAGTCTATTATTTGTGCTATATCCATAGCGTAATTTCTTGGTTAAACATTTGTTGGTTTAGACTAAACCCAAAATGATTGATTACATGGCCATACTGGTTTTGTTCATTAAATATGGTGTGGTGGTGTTATAACTTAAAAAATTGCAGGTTTACACACCTTTTTTAAAAAAAAGGCGCCCGGGCTATAGCGATGGAGGGGGATAGAGAAAAAAAGGGGGAGGGAGTGAAATAGATAATCTGCACAGACTAGTAGATCATAGTTAGAGTAATTCAGAGATCTAATGAATCCTTCTCGCGTATCAACGCTGCCAGGACCTGTCGATTCTACTCTTCCATGCAACTCACACTCAGTCATGGTCGCACCCCCTAACCGAGCGTAGCGCAGCAATAACGTATTGGAAACTCTAAATATCAAACAAGGGGGGATTGGTGGGTAAAAAGAGTAACATAACAGCAAGAGAACTGTAGTTTATAATTTTTATATTGTTCTTTAAACATTATAGTTATTATACTATAAAATTATATTTACATTTATCAAGTTATAATTTTATCTTTAATAATACTTTGTTTTACAAATAAAAAATTTAATTAATTTAAATGTAAAATGATCTATTAATAAATAAAATTTGCAATAAGTTGGTTTAAAGGTTTAAATTCAAGTAAAAACTAAGATTTTTTTTTATAATAGTAAATCAGTAAGATCAGTAAATCATAATAAAACTGTATCCAGCCACCCTTCTATACTAACCCAGTATTACTCCGATATATATACTCTCAGAGTACCTGAATAGCTTTTTAAAATGGTTTTAGGATTGATAGTTGCAGCTCTAAACATATGTTCTCTCCGCTTACAGCTGCCTCTAGCAATCTTGATCTGTTCAAATGTGTTGCTAACTATCGATATGTCCTCATAGCAATAAACATGTGGGCAACATTTGCATACTATACGCGACTAGGTTCGTTTACCCTAACAACACACTTACTTCTAGGTATTTTGTTTGTTTAATCATACCCCGCTTTTAAAAGACCCCAATTTTATCATGGATTATTTCAAAAATTGTTGAACAAAAAGACGGCTTTTCACTCAATAAATAAAATTTCCTAAATTTGATTTATAATTCGTAATTAATCTGTAAATAAGAAAAAAAACTAAGTTATTCAAGTTTTCAAGACAATTATGCTTAAATAAATACTTTAAAACACAATTCTGTTGATTAGCTAACAAAATTTATGAAGCCTAACTCAGAGTAATGCTATGCTAAAATCCGAATTCAAACCTGTCTTGCAAATTAACTCCCACTCACATGATAAATGATTTTGCATTTACTTTCTTTACAAAAGAGTCAGAGATACATTAAGAACTATTGTAGATCTGGACTTGGTTGACTCTATATTCATAGTCAAGATCCAAACATAGGATATAAATGTTCACACAGTTGTAAACTATAAAGAAACCAGTCATATTTTACATTTTTGTCTTTGTTATCTGATGAAAGAACTACTTATGTGTGTAAGCTTGCTTATACTTATTGTAAATAACTATCGCTTATTTATGAAATTACATTCTACTATGAGCGGTTTAAAATATTTAGGATTTGTTTTTACATTAGAAAAACTAAGAAATAAAGTGGCTAATAGTAATATTCGTTTATGCTAATGTAATATATGCCGTAATAAAAAGATTATGACTTATATAATAAAATTGAGACAAACACAAGAAACAATTTCCACTAAACTTATACCAGTAATTTCAGCCACGATAAAATCAGTAATTCCAAAATCTGCGCCATCTCCACAGATTAAACTCGCTCCAAATATGAAATAACCCATTTGATTGACATTTTCTTATTAACTAAAGAGTTCAGAAAACATAGTATGTATTCTATGATTGATCTAGTTGGATGTGCAGAGTCATATCTTTTACTGAGACTAACATAACATCATATGGAAAAAACTATTCTATGTAATTATAATTTATGAGTGTCATTGTTTTCTATCTTTAATTTAAACCTAGATATATGAGTAATTCTTTGACTTAATAACAAGACCTAAATCTTTGATCCACTCTTCTAAATTACAATTCTCTATTGAGGTGATGACTTATAACCTATTCGTATAAAAGTTGAAGATATAATTCATAAACCAATGGATGTGCGTATTTTCTGTTTTTATCTTAATTGAGAAATAAATGAATAAATTAAACTACTTAGAGTTTTCCATCTAACCTTTTATTACACAAACTTTTATACAAAATTTCTCTATTTGCATCTAACTAGTTAAATCGATGACGCCCCAGCAAATACAGATAAATCAATACTGAAGATTCAAATAGTATTTCATGCCTTCAGCTTCTGTACAAGTATTAGCTCTCTCAGTGAAACTCTTCAAATCAGAAGAATATGCTTTATCTATAAAATAACATGACATAAGAAACTTCTTATTGGCCACAAGTGCAAGATAAGACATTCAATAATCTTATGATGATATAAATTATTCAGAGTACAGTATATATAATATGTTAGATGAGATCAGCAATATAAAATAATGAAAACCCTTTCAGACAATCAAGAGAGAGCGTGGTTGTACTCTTGCTAGATATAAATAATTGTCTATATGTTATCCTCCTACTAATCTCTCGTTGTATAAGTGAAAGACGCGTTTCCAGAATTTGGTTAGTATTACACAAAAAATTTATCTTTATTCTCTCCCTGTTAAAAATAATAATCCCTGGAAAATACAACTCCATTGTATAGAGCGGGCAGAGAGATATATTGTATCTAATATGAGCTCTTTTGCAAAATGCCCAAACCTTTATATAAGAATACTCGAACATTAAATCAGTTTACTATCTATCAAAACTTGACTATACTATCTCTGACTCTCCTATTCTATGCCCTCATTATGACTTCTTATGCGTATTTCGTGATTATAGATAACAATAAGAGATTTTGTATTTCTTATTATATAAATACAAAAAGAAAAAACTTGTTTCATTTGATTCATTTGACTCCGTCAATAGCAAGCGAATGCTTGTTGAACAACAGTGATCTTGTAACAAATATACATAAAAAATTTATTGGTAAATATACTTTATATGTTTATTTCTGTCTTGCAAAGAATTTAAGGAGATTTTCTTGGACCACATTGGTCCTTTTACTATAAAAATTATTTATTTTTGTTTAATTGCTTTTTAAAACAATAATTTATATAATGTTTTAATATTCTATAAGTATGAAAATTGGAAGAATGCCCAAACTATATTTAAATGTTCCAATACTTTATAAATATAAAAGTTGCTAAGTTGTAATTTAGCTAGAAGCAAGTATATAATCAGTAGTAATAACAGTAATAAAATTATATACATATAATAACTTAACTCCTTCCATACCCTCCTTACCCTCTATACATAGATATACTATTTGATCTATATTAATATTCTATTGATCTATATATATTGATATTTATAATATCTATTATTGAAATATTAATAATAATTTGAAGTCTATTATTGGTAATATATATATATATATAATAAAAAAGAAATAACTAGAAATCCGGAAAATCCAAGGCACTTTTAAACTGGTATCGCGTATTATTACCGGAGAAATCCGGTAAATCTTGTGCGATCCGGCTTAACATATTGTGAGAAATCGTACTCTCTTCTCAAGCCTCTATCTTTAGTTTACTTAAAATAATATTTATTCTTTTTTATGTAATTTTATAATCATTAAAAATTTTGACTATTTTATTACATTAACCTATATTAAATGCAGATTAAAATCAGTATAAATTCAATACTGCTACCTCACATACCCTATAAATAACCCTTACATATTATGATCTATTATATCTATTGATTAATTTGATCTTTTTTGATCTATTGATCTATAATGATTCAAGTCATAATATAAGTATAACATAATACAAAAAACTTTTATTTATTTTGTATTTTGTTACTTTACTGCTGGTAAAGTTTATATTACTAAAAAAATAATTATTTTATTTTTTTAGCTGGAAGATTTACTAAAATTATTTATATGTTGTAATTAAATATATTGCTTTTCTTTTGATTTTTTAAACCTTAATAAAATAAATTTACATTTTTTATACATAAAAGAAATGACATGAATTAAATACAAAGTAATCAGTAAATCAAATACTGTTATCCTAATGACCAAAACCTCTCATACGACCTTTCCATGTACGAAAATCTAATGATAATCTATTGATACTATTTAAAGTCAATTGATCCATTGATATCAAGATATGCATTTTGAGTGATTAAATAAGCATATAACATAAAATAAATTCTTTGCTATCATTGTTGTTGTTGTGATTGTGTTGATTGTTTTTGTTTATGTTGTGTTTTATAATTTAGTTATATATGTTGTTGGTGGTTTTGGGGGGATGTGTTGATTTATGTATGTGTGTTAAGTATGTTAGTTGTTAATTGTTGTTGTTGTTGTATTTAAGTAAATAAGTATCATAAACCATTAAGTAAATATTGTCTAAAAATGGACAGACACTTTTTCAAAGAATCCTGAAATATTATGTTAATTATTTCAATGTAAAACAAATAAATTAGAATATATAATATTGAAAATACTAAAACAAAAATTACACTGTATGGGTAAGTATTCTAAGTCTCTTGATTATAATTTAAGTAAGTTAACAGTATAAATAAAAGTTATCTAAATACCCACCGAGCGAAGACGAATAGCAAATCTCAATTTTTACCAATACCGCCTCAAATAATATTATAATATAATTATTATATAATTATATTTATAGTTAATTTAATTATTATTATTAATTTATAATTATTATTATTTAATTATATATTAATTATTATATTATTATTATATATAATTATTATTATTATTATTTTATTAAATTATTATGATTTAATTTTAATTTAATTATATATATATAGATTATATATTTTTTCAATATATAGTATTTTAAATAAAGATTAATTAAATATTGAATTATTTAATTTAATATTTGTTTTAGTGTAATTATATTTTATTATATTATAAATGAATTATAATATTGAGTTTAACACATATACAAAAAACCTATATTACACATCCAATTGATACTACCAGTAATACGCACAGCGCGAACGCTAACAACCATCATACACACACACACAACACATACACACACAACATACACACTATACAACACTAACATATCATCACCAGGTATGATTATAGACACTTTACTAAGACACTAGCCATGCAATCATTATACGTAACTTAAAACTTACTGATCACTAATGTAACTGATATTCTATTATAAGATGTCTAGCAAGATGTTATGTAATACTAATTTATTACTAAGTCAGTTAGTTGAGTGAAAGATTTATATATATTATATTTCAACTATTATATTATAATATAAACATTCGTTTTATGTTATATGTATTTTCTTTTATGTGTCTATTATACTTTATATTTATATTTGTAAATATATATTTTGATATATTTATAATATATTTGTAGATTTGAAACTCATAAGTAAGCGCTTAATCTCACCCCATAAATAGGGTAGTTATTTATTATTATAATTTTGATTAATAAGAAAAGTTAATTTAAAATAATATCGCTATAGAATTAACGATTTTTATGATGGTATTATCAAATATCACGATATTTTAAATACTGATGTATTATATTACTCATCAATTAACATACGTGCATTTATATTCTTCTTCTAGATGCATTTATTTTTTGAGTAAATAACTTTAAAAAATGAAAAGAAAAATATTAATGACAATTTGTTCGTAATATATTACGTCTGTATATTACATGTAATATTATGTGAAGGTACCGCTGGAAATTCCTGGGATAAATCCTGGTAATACCTGGAAAGATTCCAGAACCTGGAAACTGGAAAGTGACTTCCTGGAAAAGTGGAGAAAACTGGAAAAAAAAAAAACAAAAAAAAAAATAGAACAAAATAAATAAAGAAAATACAAAAAAATTAAAAAAAAAAAGAATATAAATAAAAAAAAAATTAAAATGTACTAAAAAGTTATAATTAATTATATATATATATATATATATATTTATACATATATATTATCTAATATATAATATTATAAATAATTAAAATAATAATATATATATTAATATTATATATACATAATATATATATATATATATATAATATATATATATATATAATATATATATTAATATATATATATATATATATATACTATATATAGTATATATATAATTAATATATATATATAATATATAATATTATATCGAGCCGACGTAGGGTAACAGATGAGTGAGGACAGAAGTCCACCTCACCGTCGTATTTCAATCAGGTATATATAATATATATATATATATATATATATATATATATATATATTAGTTTCCAGGATATATCTGCTTCAATGAATGTAACAAAAATGGAAAGTCTCTTACAGCTCAAAAGAACATATACTTCTGACCAAGGAGGTTATAATTAACCTTTTCTTTTATCGGGATAATTTCCCTATTATGTGTTTCAATGAATCACCCACCAGAAGTAGTCACATAGAAAAACGGATATTATTTCTTATATATATATTTCACTGAAAGGAATACCATATTAGGTGAAAAAAAAACAGATCGTATAAACAACATCGAGTTGTAAAACCGACCAATATCGAGCAGAGGGACTGCAGGGCCTCAGAGCTGAGTACGACTGTTAAGAAGCGCATTCGTATTAATAACCCTCACCAAATGTAACCACCTCGCCTCTTTTCGGGAGCCTTTCTACGCTCAACGGTTAGAAGGAGAGAAGCTGCTAATGAAAGATTTCAAGTAGAGAAATACGAAAATAAAATATAAAATAAATTAACAAAAAAATAAAATATAAAAAAAAAAAAAAAATAAAGAAACACAAAAAAAAATATTATCACTACAACGCTATAAACGAGATCTGTTTTGTAACAATTAATATATACACCCGCAACCCTTTAAAAAAAATATATATATTAGTCACAGACTCACAAATCAAAGCCGTACTTTAATGTAAGTACTTAACTACATCTAGCAAAAAAAAAAAAAAAAAAAAAAAAAAAAAAATTAAAAGACAATATACAAGGAAAAACAGTCATTGATAATACTAGATAAGTTAGTTATACGATGATTGCTAATGGCTGTTGTATATATGTAAATATATAAGTGTGATTTCTATTAATCATTTATTGTGTTGATGTGTATATATTATGTTATTTAGTGAGTTTGAATGTTATGCTATGCTATACTGTTAATTATGTATATGGGTATAGGTTTATTGTATTATTGAATTCAATAAAACTATATAGAGTTATAAATAATAAATAATAATATATTATAAGTACTTGCTAGCATTTATAATATGAAAACAAAAAATAATAATATATAGAGAAATAAATTAATAAAATTGAGATAAAATGATGATTTAAAATAATAAATAATAAGATTAATAAAATAATCAATAATAATATTATAAATTAATTAATTATAATTGTAACATTACTAATTCAATTAATAATTAATTATAGTTATATATATAATCATATAGTAATTTATTGATTATCTATTGGTATTGATTAAAGATTTGAGAATTTGCTATTATATTACGTTCATTACCTTGTCAATACTGGTTTTTAGATAACTATTTTTAATTAAATTATTTATGGTTGCACTTTTACATACGAAATGTATACTGTGAGGTACTAGTATGTATGTGCTTAGTGAGATTAATAAATTATATAAATTAATTTTTTCTGAATTTGAATTAATTGAATTGGATTAATTATAAGCTATATTTAATATGTCAAAAATGTAACATTAATATTATTATAATATATGATTTCTATAATGATGAGTAAATATTTTCACAATATATTCATACGTTTGATTAAAAACAAAACAGTAAAAATTCGAACTCAAAATTGCATAAATGAGTATCCGTACAGTATTTTTCAACACAACAACGAAACTTCGACACAAACAATTAAAAACCTATCGACCTAACCAAACAACTACAGTCACATACAACAACACCACAACATACACCAAGCAAATCCACACAACATTATAAACAACAACCAACAACAACTAACAAACAATACAACAGCAACAATCAACATACCAATACTAACAAACATAAACTAATACAAAAACATAACATAACAACAGATAACAAACTAACAACAAAAATCCCGAACAACAACAATCAAACAACAACAACAACAACAACAACAACAACAGACAACAACAACAACAATGATAAGATATAAATGAAATTAATTTTTATTGTTTAAAAACAAGAATTTTATTGAGAATCAATATATAATACAATATATCAATATATTATATTATACAGAAATCAATATAGTAAATCATGAGTATAAAGAGGTAGTATACGTAGTTAGCTGTATGAATACAATTTATATTTGACTGATATGTATTATACTGATATATAGTTATATGGCTCTGATATACTAAAAGAATAATGTTACCCGTGAATATACATATACCTAGATAGAAACTATTTATATAAGTACGTATTATGAAAAACATACAATGAAAGAGCGACATAATGAGAAATCTCATACGAGTTTAATAACAATATAAAATTGGAAAAATCTGGACCACTAAGAAGGCAAAAAAAAAATAAAAATTTTTATAGTGTATATATTAACTTATAATATAAGTTTTTTTAAAGAAACCCATATAATCAAAATAACTACAAAAAAGTATTATGATTAAGATAGCTACAAGATATACCAAACTAAAAATATGACATTAATCAGAATTTAGCAGCTGTCAATAGAAATATGTATTCTATATGTTAGATCAAAAAGAAATGAACAATAAATCAAATAAATCCAACTGTTTTTTTTTATATGTTTTGTAGATCTGAAGAGAGAGATATTGACCCAAGGGCAATAAGACCTGCTACAAATGTCTAACTAAGCTTAAAGGTCGGTGGTTAAAGAGAGTGCCTATATCATCGTGTCACACCCGGTGAGTAGAACATCAGAACGAGAGAATAGAGACATTTCTGTACCACCTCTCAACTATGTATACCAACGTACAGAGAGAGACTCTCACAGAGACAAACACACACACACATAAAAGTAATATTATTAGATTAATCATATTGCTTGGTTTTACCAAACAAAAATTTGACTTAATCTTAATTATAGCAAATAAAAAAAAGTTTTTCCTTCATATTTATCATACACATATGTCACACCGACTCTAAGTAGATATCATTTAGATCTAATTTATTAGAATCATTGTGAGGTAGTTTTAGGACGTGTTACATAGCACTACGGTAGTTTATTGTTGGAGATATTAACGATAATACTGAAAAAGTATAAAATATATAACATGAATAATATAAAAATAAATTTGTGTAGAATATTTGTCATATTTTTTGTTGTGGTACAAATTTTCCAATATAAATTACAAGTGAAAAATTGTCTTGTATTTTCTTACTATTAATAATACTATAATAATAATAATTTATTTTAAAAGCGCAATGAAAACCATTCTCCGTTTCTTAAAACTGCTAATAAATTTTGTCTGGTTATATCTACGTAAGATAATCTAGGTACATGTTTAAAGAAATACAAAACAAAAATAAATATAAAATATTTTTGTGTTTATTATATATATATATAATATAAATATAATATTAATGTATATATCAAATATTATGAAATATGATATGAATCAATAAATCAATAATCAAAATTAAGATCACCAGAAGGGTATATTTGAGAGATGGCTTGATATAACAGTTTGATTTACTAGATTACTGATTTATACTGCTTTATAAATCAATATGTAATAATATGCATATAAATTTTTATTTAATTTATAAGCATTAAAAAAGAATAAATTTTTTTATAAAAAAACGAAAAGTTTAAAGTAACAAAATAATAAAAAACGAAATAAATAATAATAAGTTTTTTAGTGAAAAATGTTTAAACAAAATAATGAAAATAATAATAAATATATATAGTAATTAAATGATAATCAAATAAGATCAATAAGTCACATGGAGGGTATGAGGTAGGAGGGCGAGTTTATTTACTGATTTTACTGATTTATAGTTGTATAGTTAATAATATATTGCAAAAAAAATAATTATTTAAGTATAAACAGAAAAAAGAATATAAATTTTATTAAGTTAAAGAAAGAAAAAAATATTTATTATTTGAATGAAAACATGTACTGAAAATTATAATGTTTTTATGTATAGATAAATTTTAGGATTAGTTTAAAGAAAAACAAAACAAAATAAATAAAAGTTTTGTGTCTATGTTATACAAAAATATGGACTTGAATCAATGAGATTCCACAGTGAGAGTCAAATCATGATAATTTTTGCCTTAACAGAAAGGAATGTAATACACGAATAATCTGGAGTGATGGCGCGTGACCACGTGACTTTGATAGCCACTGAATAAACTTACGCTTACAAGTCATCTAATGAATACCGTGGTTCACACACTATAGTCACAAATAGTTTTTAATGAAATGTAGTATTTAACATAAAAAAGAATAATATTTCAATTTCAGTTTAAAAAATCAAGACTTATAATTAATTACGTTAGAACTTATGACTAATGTACATAAATAGTTGAATAATCAGATGAGTTGTAAATAGGCGTTGGAAATTATTGTGTTAAGGGGCAAGATAGTTGCCAAAAAATTAGATTACAAATAGACTATATTTAAAAAGAAGAGTATATCGCTAATTTATCCTAGAGATGAAGCTCAAACACTCACCTAATCAAGATCATCTATTAATTAATGCGAAATGAAGATAATTGAAAACTAAACACAAGTCGTAATAGAATTCATAAATTTTTAATAAAGAAAGTAAAGAATAAAACCAATTAATGCGCTTCACACCCAAATTAATTTTTGTCTCATCGGTATAAATGACTCATAGGACTGAAGTCATCAATGTCTGCCAAAATTGAGTTCTGAAACAGAAGCTTTACTTTCTCATTATATATTATATATATATATATATATATATATATATAAGATATATATATATTTATAATTATAATATATATATATATATTATATAATATATATATATATATATATATATATATATATATATATATATATATATTATTAATATATATATATATATATATGATATAATTATGATATATATATAATAAATATATATATATATATATTATATATTATATATATATATAGAAGTATAATATATTAGTGATGGAGCGAAGCTGATTTTTGCATAACGCGGTTGCGGTTTTTTGCGTTCCTAAATTTTGAAACAACCGCGTTGCGTTTTTTCGCGGTCTTAAAATTTTTCTACACCCGCGGGTTGCGGTTGTGCGAGTAAAAATTTAAACCATTGGTTGTTAAACTACTACTACTACTAACTAACCAATATAATAATAATAATAAATAATAATAATAATAATAATAATAATAATAATAATAATAATAATAAAATAATAATAATAATAATAATAATAATAAATCCTAATATAAATCTAACTAGATAAGACCACTGGTACTAAACATGGTGACTTTTGAACTAACTGAAAACGGTGCAGAATATTGATAGGTTTATCTGATTTATTTTGGTTTATTTTATTTGACGATACTGACGATTGACGATTTGATTAAATACAGAAAGGACGGACAGACATTTTGTTTGTAGTTGTTATATATAAAAACCACAAGTGCAGAAAGACGTGGATGTGATAATTTGGTGGGGAAAGTGTAATAAAGGATGCATAGAATTTTTCGATCTGAAGACTTTTATCAGAAACCGCAAAATACACAGGGAAGTAAAAACCTTTCTTGCTAGACGCATTTGTAGCTTCCTCTTCTCGACTGATATTATATCATAGTAGAGTATTCTATAGCTGAGCCATCAATACTAGAGTCTAGAGTATTGTTTACCAGAGTAAAATAAAGGTTGTTCATTGCGATGATTGTATGGATAACTATTGCTTGAGTATAATTAGTATGAGGTATTAATAGTGAGCAGTTTGATTACTGATATTTAACTGATTATACTGCTATTAAGGTATGCTTTAAAAATAATGAGCAAATATTTTTTATATAAAGTTTTTATTATTAAAACAAAAAAAGAGAAAAGAAAATTTATATAGTACATAACGAAATAGATTTAAAATAAAAGTCACATGTTAAACATAAACAAAAGTTTTTCTATATATATATGTTATTACAAATAATTTTTAGACTTAATCTAAATTAGATCAATAGACAATAGTATAAATCAAAATATAATCATGGATGGGTATGAGGTTATGTATGGCAGTTTTTAAATAAACGAATAATTTAACTGATTTTTTAACACTTAAAGTTATGAGCATTAATAAATAATGCTAAAATTTTTTTATAAGTTATAAATACAATAATAATAAAGAATAATAATTTTTATTATAAGTAAAAACAATAAATAAATATTTAAAGCAAATTAAAACAAAATAAATAAATTTTTATAGTAAAAACGAAAAGTTATTTAATAAGAAACAAAACAAAATAAATAAAGTTTTTGTGTTATTATGATATATATACAAATTTCGTTTACACCTACATACAATTATATAGCAAATTAATGATACAAAGAGATCATATATGATACATCAATTATGTATTAGGATCAATAGATACATCAGATACAAAGTAGTAATGAGTATTATTGAATTACTAATGAATAGCAGCTTTGATATTATTATATTAATTTACTTGAATAATACTGAACTTTAAGGTAGTATAAAAAATGTAAATTTTTATATAAGTTTATAACATAAAAATAAGAAAAATTTTTCAGTAAAAACAAAAAAATAATTATTTTAAACAGAATAAGCAAAAAATAAATATAAAAGTTATTATGTTATGTTAAATATCAATAAAAAATAACTTAATTCCAATTTAAATAGTAATCAAATTAAGTAATCAATAGATCAATAGATTCAATGGATAAGGATAGGTGTAGGATACTGGAGTACATTTGAAACTTATACAGATTACGATTTACTGCTTTATCACTGATTTACTGATTTTAACTGGATTACTGATTACTGATATATTTATACTAATTTACTGTATATATCTTGAGTCAGTTTTGTAAAAATAAACTGACAAAATTTATTTATTAAGTTAATTAAATCATATAATAAAATATATAATTTTAGTAAAATAAACGAAAAGTCCGAAGTAAAGAATACAAAAACAAAAAATAAATATTAAAATGATTTTATATAAGTTATACAAAATAAATCAATAACAAATAAAGTAATCAATAGATCAATAGATCAATATATAATTACTAAATTATAGATCAATATATAATTTAAATAGGATTACACAGATAATGGAGGGCTAGAGGGTTTATTGCTAGTATGTATAGCACATTAATATCATGCTATAAGTGATAATTAACTTGACCATTTCTTCCATATCTAACTAGCTATCTCCGATATAAACTGTACTAATTAGCATATCTAGTGAAAAAGTGTGTTATATACAATTGTTCTTAGTGTAATAGACTGGTATCACCTATATTTTATAAAGATATGAATACGGAAAAATTGTGATAACAAAATAAAAAAAACAAAAAAAATTAATAAAACAAGAATAATGGTGATATAATTATAAGTTGTATAAATATTGTTATTCCTCGAAAACTGAGATAAAGGAATACATTTTTGAATCCTTGTAAAATAATTTACTATAGAATTTATAGACATGAAAATGAAGATAGAGCGATGAAATTATAATCAAAAATAGATCATGAGGAATAAAGAAAATAGAAAGAGTAAATATTGGCTAATTAGTCTGGTATTTACAGTTTTGCATATATCTACTATATAATGTACTGAATTTACAACTGCGTTTGAGACACTTATAAATTTAACGATTACTGTAATTAACTGTATAATTTATCTGATTTTATCATTAGAATATATTATACTGATAGTTACTATAGCCATTATGAGTTGTAAAATAAACGCATAATTTTTTAATTTATAATATAAACATAAAAAGAAATAAATTTTAGTATAAATACTGGACAGCTTTCAAAGCTATGAAAAACATAAAATTAAATATAAAAGTTTTTGTAGTTATGTTAATAACAAAATATGTACTTTTATATATAATCATAATATAGAGTAGTAGATCATAATTAGAATCAAGATAGTAATCAAAAAAGATTACATAATATATTAATTAAGGATGAGAAGTATGTACATGGAAGATCTATATGATATTTACATGATATTTATTTTATATATATATAAAAAGGGGTATTGTATAAAATATTTGTAAAAGAATATGCTAAATTTATCACGTGCAATGTTATAAGAGCATTTCAGAGAGAGCACCGTCAGAAAGGGTATATATCAAGTGAAGAGACGAATATATTTTTAAAGCTAAACCCACGTTAAAAGTAGAGAGAAAGAGGAAGCTAGAAAAAGTTATATAAAAGAAACCACACAAGCGACAACACAAAAAAACACACTAGTATCTACCAAAAGTGACAGGAGAGAGAAGTTTCACACACAGAGAGACATACCGAGAGAAAGAGAATAAAAAGTCCATAAACACACCAGTTAATATATATCACACGAAAGACCAAAAGAACCACGAGGAAACATACTACCAAACAAGATGACATGGAAAAACAATAATCACCAATTAGAGCACAGATATATCTTATGAAAATGAGAGAAAAAAAAATAAAACCTATATAAAAATAGATAAATATATGGAGCTTATATTACGAGATTTTATTATTATGTGCATTGTGTTTCTATTTTAATGTAATTAAATAATATTTATTTATTTATTTTTAGTTAGAAAATGCAAATATTTTAGTAATAATTGATTGAATAATATAAATGTATCATGATCTTGAAACATAATTTTATGATATAACGGTTATCTTTGCATAAGAAGCAATTTACAATTGGATCAATATGAATTACCTAATAGTAATTAGAACAGATAATCATTTATTATATATATAATATATAGTGAAAAATAGTAATAATTTGTTAAATTATATAAACGAATGTTACTAACTAGGTACCTCACCGCTCCAGCTCCGCGCAGATGTCAAATCATCCTCTAGATTCCAGAACCCTATATTACTTTCACAGAAATCCGACTTCAGAATCCTTTATCTTCCATAATTTTCAACCTATTCTAATCAGAACATTCAAAGTTTTTTATAGGGGAGAGCGCCCCTTCCTAGGATAGTTATATATATAGTGCAGCACCTAGGTAGATATGTATAATACCATGCGTCATATTACAATATATGATATAGGTTACAACTGTTATCCACCTTTAATAAATGCAGTTTCTTTTGCTAATAATAATATCATTGTAGAAGAAAATCATCTAAATTTATTGAAATTTTTTATTAGAATAAAGAATTTGATGATATTAAAGAATTATTTACTAGCCACTTCTTAAACTCCATAATAATAATTGTCCATACTCAGACCTCAAAATTGGTTCTCACCACTCCTTATAAGGAACCTTTAAATTTGATACCATTCAAAAGTTAGTGTCAAAAAAACTTATGAAATATTACAGAGAAAGTCTCAATAATGAGCAATGTCTATGACATTTTGACTTGGTATAAATTCCTGCTTCATTAGATTATATATATATAGCTCAACCAATCTCTGAATCAACGTTCCCCGACTAATGAGTAATAAACCTCTCATACTATATTAACTTAAATACACCTCAAAACGTCCAAAATTACTGACAACCTTTACGATAAATTCCAAAGTCATAGTCGGCATTTAAACTTAAATTTGCCGTAGATTCCAATAAACTCGACCTCACAGTACTCTCAAAAAAACGGCTTTCCAAATGAACCCCAAATAAAAACCATTAAGATAGAACACCTCAAACGTCGAAAAAATTTTTCTTATCCGACTTTATGAAAATATTCAAGTCATGTCAGTACTATTACTTGGTTTGGTACCGGTCCATGAACTACTCAGAAAATAACGGCATATCACATACCGACTCTATAAGGTGAATTTGGTTAAAGCCACAACTCATATCTCAAAAAACTACAATAACTACAGCGAAAAAGGAATACATTGCTGAATGCTGGTCCAATTTAAGTGCGGAAAAAATGGTAAAAAAAAAAAAAAAAAAAAAAAAATATAATATAATATTAATATATATATATATATATATATATATATATATAATATAATATATATATCAAAAACTAAATTGGGTATGGTGGAAAGAAAATCAGTATTCAATTCTGAAAATATTTTAGCCAGGAAAATGAAAAAAAAAAAAAAAAAGTTCAGTGATAGCTTGTTTAATGGTTATAATAAAATGATTATTTAACCCAAATAGAGACCATTTTATTGGATTAAAATGCAAAAATCTTTAAGAAAAACTTCAATTTGCCCTTTTTTATTTTTTACTAAGAATACCCCAAAGGGACCCCAATTTACGCTTCATAAGCATCTCGTCTTACACAAAAGAATCGGCCTGAGAGCAGAGTGCTCTGACGACATCCCGGAACAAGCGGAACTCGTTAGGAGAAACGAGATCCTCCCCCAATCCGGGAGGGCTCCCGGACTCAACCCCCGCGCTTCTCGGTGTAATAAAAATGAGAATCTGTGTACGGTGGTTACCATACACGAGCCCCCCCCCTTTGGGTATTCTGCATAAAATTAAAATATTTGGTGAAAGAATAAAAACGCTACCTAATGAAACACGTCGTGCTCCGAGTCCAGCACTTCTCCAACCAAATAGACATCGATACTCGATCAAAATACCATTTCTCAACTATATCCAGCAATTATCACGATTTCCAATAGATATAAAATCTGCACCTGCTGAAATAAAAATCTTACGGATAAAATAAAAAATCTTGGACAATGAGCTCTGAATATCGCGTACGGGTATATAATCATACTTATATAATATATAAGTAATAGATATAGTATACATATATTATATATAATATATATATATTAATATAATATATTAATATATTAATATATATATAATATACTATATCAATATAACTAATATTAATATCAGATATATATATATAATATATATTATAATATTATATTAATATATATATATAATTAATATTATATATAATATATATAATATATTAGTATAATTATATAAGTATATATTAAATATATATTAATATAAAATATATAATTACCATTTAATAAATTTATCATTATATTATTATTATATTAATCATTATCACTATTATTAATTATAAGCTATATCACATTAATATTCATCTACAAATATCATACCATATTATTTTACTATCACTATATGCTTAACATCCTATTTTATTAATCATTAATTAAGTATACATATAATATTTTACAAATACATCCTATATCACATATCACCAGTATAATAACATATTATATTATATTATTATATTATATATTAATTAATATAATATATATATATTATTTAATATAATATATATTAAATATATTATATAATATACTATATATTATTATATATATATATAATAATAATATATAGTATATATATATATATATTAATATATATATAATATAGATAATATGTAGCATACTCAAAAATAAAATAAAATAAGCCTAATATTAAATTTATTTTATTTTTCACAGCTTTTTGCAAACTATAAAATATATTGTACAAAAGGCGATTCCAAAAATGTATCCTTTTCGCTGTAGCTATTTGGTTTTTGAGGATATGATTTATTTTTTATTATTCATTTATTTTTTATTTACAGTAATATTCTAGCTGAGTACAATAAAATTTTGCCTAGGTATAGTTAGGAACAATGTATTCATTATTCCCTGTTAGACTATATTATGTAAGTTTTTGATGAATATTGGACGAATGATAGTTATGTGTCTATTATTTAATACAAATATAATCACTATCAACTATTAGTATATATTAATATACTAACTGTGTAGTGGGGATGTTACGGTGTATATGAGTGGTGTGTATTATATAATATATATATATTATATAAAATATAATAATATATGTGTGTGTGTATGTGTTATGGTTTGTTACCTATTTAATATCCTATTAAGGACCTTAAGTAATGTGAGATTATCACTAGGAATTTATTAGTTTTGTTTAATTTATTTATATTTTCTATCATTGGAATTCTATTTTATTAAATCGCTTTCTTTTAAAACAATATAATGAGAGTGTATTATTGAAAAGCATTTATTTATATATAAATTATTTTTTCTTTATTATATAGAAGTATCCCACGACGCTCACGGGCATAGGCATATATATATCAATAGGAAGGGGAAACTAGCTCCTTAATGGGGTATATTTTGGTAATCACCTTATAACGTATCAGACCAGATATAGTTGACGCATACGCCACAGACGATCCCTTTTTGCCCTTTCTATTGTTGTATGGAACAATACTAACCCGTACGCTAATTTTAATTTACTTACACCGGATTGTTCGGTGAGCCATAGGCCCAAAAGGGGTCGCGCCTTTTGCAATGAGTCTATAAGGTGAGTCAACCTCGTGTATAACCTCTATGAGCAACTACTTAACATAGCGGGACTGTTTGCGTGTAAGCTCACTGGTCCTAACTCAAAAACACAACCATAAGGAAGTGTTCAAGTATTTCGGTCTAGTCTTTCGCCTTAAACATCTCACACGTCATTAACCGATGAGAGTTACAATTTCAAATTAAATATCTATATGAAAAAATATAAAATAACCTAAAGCTTACTATTTATTTATGAAGCTTGAGAGTAAGCGTTATAAATATTTTACGCCTAAAGAATTAAAAATATATTCCATAATTACCAATATTTTTTGCTATTCAGATATCAAAATAAAATCATATCATAAAGTTTTATTTAATATATTGTGTACACATTGACAGAAGAAAGTTCATCTGATTATGTTTCATGTTCTGTGCAGTAAAGTAAATGTGAGAACCATAGAAAAAGACAATTATCCAGCAACTATATACCAACTTATTAACAATTGCTATGACCAGATTTTCATATAGCCCGCTCTAGGAAGAGAGTGGAAAAGAATAATATAAAGGATTCACAAAAATTAATGATTGAGAGAGAAAAAGCAGAAAAAGTAAAATACTTATATAATAAATATTATTGAGATTATATTCATATTTAAATATAATTTTAAGCATTCGTACGTTGAACAGCTACCGAGAAGCGAGAAAGACTCTGTAAATGGAAAAACTCTTATTTTAGAAGAACCAGAAAGCAACGAGAAATAAAAAGTTACGGCAAAGTAGATCCATCTAGTTTAGGTAAATTTACTGCATCGTCTATTCTCTATATATTCGGTGATAATAGTTATAGGCTCTAATGTTTAATCTATAAGCATTAACGTCAGATATTTAAACAAATGTTAATAGTAATTTATAGTATAATTGATACATACATTCTAATATAAATAAATTAATAATATATATAAGTAGTAATGGTTAAATAATATATAATCTACCTCAAGAGATATTTTCTTACTGTCTTAACTTTCATCTAATATTCTATTTAGTTTAGATTGTTAATAGATTAAGAAAGGTGATTGAGGGGTTGCACACTTAAATCATAAGAAATAGATATATATTTCTCACTAAATTAAACCTACAGTAGTTGAAAGTACTTAGTGCTAGATGCACTATTATGAAATTGATACAATAGACGTAAAGGTAAAAATTAAGATTTTTTTGAAATATAATTCTATAATAAAGTTCATATTAAATGACTTGCTAAATAGGTAAATATTGAGGCACGGAAAAATTGTTGGGATTAGCTAACCCAAGTCATTAGTTATAGTGCGTAGTGATGTATTCTATATTTTTTCTTTTTCTATTACCTCTTTGATTTTATTTTTTTGCCCTCATAGTTCATTATATTATCTAATATGAATATTAAAGATGCATACACACAGGAGATAACCTAACATATTATGCGCGACGAAAAAACACACACAATTAAACTAAATAAGGGAAACAGATATCTTAAAAACTCTAAAACAACCATGCCAAATATATCTTGTATGACTACTAGCTCTTAGAATTACTTTCTAATTTAGCACTAAATAATGAGATCACTGCATTTTCGTCTCTATGCAGCGAGTTAGAGTATTTTGAGTGTTTGTATAGTGTTACCTTCACTTAGTGACTATGTATATATCTTCTGAATAAATAATGGTACAGAGTGAGATCTTAATCATCTTCTGCTCAAATGCGAATGTTGTTCTCACTCTATAAATGAGATGCTTAGTATTTTGCATATCTGCAACAATATGAGGGAGTCAATTATTATAAAAAAACCTCGAGGCTTCATCGATCCATGAATAGACCAATTATCATCATTAATAATGTGTGTCCACTTAAACATAGTGATTAAAGTTAATAATATCGTAGTATAATTATAATTTACTTATACATCATATTACATTCCCAAATTCAATATATTATTATGACGTTTGATACATACTGAATATTATTTACACTTGTGTTAATAATAGAACGATTGGCAAATAACAATATAATCATTTCTTACAATAATCACCCCTATACTACCCAATTTAATATAATTAATCTTTTATTTAATATATTGAACTAATTTATAATATCAGATCTAATATAATAGTATATATATATAGATATATAATAATATATAATATATAATTATATATATATATATGAGGAATGATATTAAGACTAAGATCCGATATGCGTGATAAGCACACTACTTATTGTAGGTGATATGTTGGTGCGTTAAGATAGAGTTGCTAGTACATTCCGATTGCTCTTAGGTAGATATCTTACCATTATTTATCGCCACACTTATATATTCATCTTATATATATTTACTTACCTAGTGTGAAGTGAGTCTACTAGGCATCCTATTTATAATCATAACACGTAATACTGTGAGCAATAACATACCCATATATACACATCATTAAATAAAAAATAAATAATGACAAATCTCAGGAGAAAAAGCAACTAAGATAGTAACTTATACCAAATTAACCCCTCATATATCCACCTACTTCCGCCATATATAATCACCATATATTGTATGAAGCTTATGTATATACGAACCTATGATGGTTGTGATATATAATGGTATCATCACTTATAATTAGTAGCTAGCTAATTGTAACTAATTAGCATGATTCTTCTTATATTTTTCATTATTATTCTGCAAATATAACTATACGCTAGTCTATTTATATGTTCTTATTAATTATCCATTGATGATAAATTCACTTCCACAATACTAGATACTACTCATCTTTTTTTCTATTAAACATGAATAAAATAACATCATTCTATTCCATCTATTTCCAATCACCATTACCATTTTTCCATCTTGATTCCCTTCTTTAATAGAGTAAAATCCTTCAACTTATCCCCAAAAAGTTGTTGTAGTGTACCCATGTGTCGAAAATTGATGTTGTATTGTCACCCTCTGTATATTTAGGTAATACTTCCAAAATTATTCATAATAATATGGATTCAGACTAATCTGTTAATTTGCTGTTAATATTATTGACTCTGTCTCCTAGCTTTAGCAACTTCAGTAATTATCTTAAATGCTTCATTCAACTTACTGAAATCTTTATCATAAATATATATAGTCTCAATACTCGTAGCTTAGATATATACCTACTTAATAATACTACTCATACCAAACTCTCTTCATCATTACATCTATCACCAAACTCTCTCCTCATCTCTAGCTCAAAACTCTCTCATCATACACTCACCATAACTTCTACTCCTACTTCTACTTCTACTTCTATCTATTTTAGTTTTATTAATAAATCATTCAACCTTGGTTAGACTTCAATGTTCCCCAGCAATTTCAAACATGGTATGATGAAAGTATCTAACCCCTTCTTAACCAAAATTATCTCAAGTAATTACAGTCATTGAGTACATGAAACTTGCCTTCAGTTTCTCTATCCATGAAATTAAAACATACCTACTATACGATATTAGAGTAAGATATAATAATTTCCATAAAGTATCTTTAATTCCTTATGTACTATAAATTCATTTCCTTCTATCTTAAGTTCTTCAAATCACCATATATATTCCACAGCAAAAAATTCCTAAGTGCATCATCACATCCAAATTCTATAATTAAGATAAAGGATAGGTGATGGATACCTATAATAGTAAATTTATATTATTTATAATGGTATATATATTTCCTATATCTAATACTAGTGTCTGTCTCATTTCTCAGTTCATAACTCCCTGATGCCCAGGCTATTTTGAACCGTCATTATTATACTCTAATTTAATTATACTATATAAGTTTATGCACTGGTAAGGCCTAGAATCACAACTTTTATTATTATCTTATTTTTCCATTAAACTATTACCTATAGCTTAACACCAGGGATTTTCATGTTGGGCTCATTTGCCATTTACAGATCCTAGTAGAAGAATATATATATATATATATATATATATATATATATAATATTATATATTAATATATATATTTAAATAATATATATTATATATATATTATATATAATATATATATAATATTATATATATATTAATATATAATATATAATATATATATATTAATATATAGATATAATATATATATAATATATATATATATATTATTAATAATATATATATATAATATTAT
The DNA here is from genome assembly GCA_015478945.1 of Trachelipus rathkii. Taxonomy (NCBI): domain Eukaryota; kingdom Metazoa; phylum Arthropoda; class Malacostraca; order Isopoda; family Trachelipodidae; genus Trachelipus; species Trachelipus rathkii. Next base: position 12,068 of record JABUQX010065776.1, on the reverse strand, counting down.
ATAATTATATAAATATATATATATATATAATATATATAATTAATATATAATATGATATATATATAATATCATATATATATATATATATATATATCGGTTCAGCTATATACCCGATAAAAGATATCAGCAGTGTAACTAAAAAATATAACTATAAATTATAGACGCGAAAATATAATTATATAATTAGATTAATATCATGGATAAGACATATTTAAAATAGATAAATTATAAAAATAATAAAATAATACAAAATAAATAAATAAAACGTAAAATAAGTAAAATTTAAATTTAGCTATATAAATAAATTATGCTTGAATTTATTACAGGTTAATTTTATATTATAAAATTCGTAAGATGCGGTACTTTCTACTCGAGTAATATATATGTAGATACGAAAGTATGCTAAAATGTTGAATTTTTATACTTTTTATTAAAACGGATACCAATAAATACCCACGTAGTGAGTATAAAAACATATAAATAACGTATGATATAGTAGTAAGTCTGAGGGTTTTATCTCTAGCTTATACCGGGACGACGGGACTTTCGTCCCCCCTTATCCCTTATACCTAATAACTAGGCGTCGTAAAAAACCCCCTAAATAAGGATATAAAAAGGAAAAAAAATTAAAATTTCTCCTAAATTATATTGTAATAAGCTAACATTGGCAACTTGTTTTTTCATCTACGGAGATATATAGACTTAGTACAAGCTTAAGATCAAACGATTCTTTCATAAGTTTTCAATAGTAGCACTTAGCACTTTTTACTAATTAATATGGATAGTGATTTTATTAAAATAATAGATATTAAATTATTTATTATTTATTTAAATTTCTGCTATATATAGGTACATAAAAATGTTACTCCTAGTATATAATAAATATATATGATATTATATATTTTTCGATGTATAATGTTATATTTTCTAGTATACTCTAATAGCCTGAAATACTTCTAGTGATATAGCTGGTAGTATATATCTTTATATAATTCAATATATAATATATTATATATATAAATAAATATATAATATATATATATATATTAATATTTAATTAATATATATTATATATATTTAAGTATATATATATAAATATAAATATATAATATATATAATATATATATATATATATAAATATATATATATATAATATATATATATTAATAATATATAATATAATATATATATATATATTAATATATATTATAATTATATATAATATATATATAAATATAATATATAATATATATAGTAATATATAATATATTAATGAATATATATACGTCTAATATAACATAAATCACTAAGCCAACATAAATAGTATAGATAAATTAATAATAAAATATTTAGAGCTGTGAATATATCCATATATATATATTAATACTATTTAATTTTATAAAACTAACTTTATTCTAATCATTGAACATTGACATGAGTCGCTTATTCAATTATCAATCTATTTGAAATAAAGAGTGTTCAAAACAGTTTTAGGCTTTGATAAGTGGTTTTAATATTACTATAATATAACGTAATAATCCTTCAACCCATACTTTATGTAGCTATGAACTAATACTAAATAATAAATATATTATATATAATTAATATCTATAGTATAATATATATATATATAACGAATCCTTCAGTAAATACATAATAATTATGATTAAATAATTATATTAGATATTTGATTTAATGAGAATATCTGATTTCATATTTAATTGTTTACTGGTCCAATAAACTAATTAAATATAAACTTATGTTATTTATGCAATTTTAATATACATTATATTTATTTTTTGAAACTTTTAAGTATTTTTTTTTATTAATTTACCTTGAAGAGAATTTTGAAAGTAAATGTAAATAATTATAAATAATATCGTAAAATTACATTTATATATAAAATGAAATATTAAGATCGTCAGGATGTCTGGTGAGATAGAGTAGTGATGTCTAAAAATAGCGATTATATTTCTAGATATTGCTATAAATTATTTTGCGGGTTTCAGATTGTGAAATTACTTTAACATAGCAACAAGTAGATTTATATATTATGAATATATAATATATACACTATATATATAGTAGCTAGCTTTACTATATATATAGATATATAGTGATAAGGACGAAACGATATAATCAGGTAGTTATAGGGCTACTATTTTATAGTATGATAACTATAATTGATCTCAATACAGCCCCCTTCTAAAGTGTTTATTATCAAATTAAGTGCTGTGAGGTATATATTGATATAATATATATAGTTTCGATTTATTAAGAAGCAATGTAATTCTTGATATGGTATAATCAACAGCTATATATCCATACTGTATAATAATAAAATTAATAATTCAGACATTTATTTATAATAATAGAAGGTTATAATTTCATCTCTTGGTTTTCATAAATTATATTTCTTACAATATAGTTGTGAGATTTCTAATAATAACGAAATATCGATGTATTTTGATAAACGGTTTATATTTATATAATAATATATAATCGTTCCTCATATTATAAAGTAGATACTAAATGCAAAATGAAAGATTATTTTAACTTAGTATTTCTAACTTTTTTAAAAATATATTGGTTTTAGGATAAATAGTTATAGGTTATATGAGTTATTTATATAATGTACACAGTATAAAATCTGTGTAACTCATAAAACAAAACTTATTATACATAATACCCTTAATAATCTGATTTTTATTTACTTAAGCTTAAATAAATAATAGTAAAACGTCTTGAAAAAAGCATTGCATGTAGAGTTTTAATTGTTACAAATTTTTTTACTCAACAAAAATGGAGCAGCGTGATTTTCTACCCATATTGCAAAACATTATTTTTAAATAATATTTATTTTGTAACTAGGCTCAATCTCTATTATTGGAGCCTTACCTTTTTATTATAGTTCGAAAAAACAGTAAGGTTATAAGTTTTGTCCGAGTATAATGAGGAATACAGATTTACCATGTTTACTAACAAAAACTTATTAATAACTTAAACTTATGGGTCCTAAACCGAATTTAAACATTAAAAAAATGGTACAAAATATATTTGAGATCTGGCAGTGCGTTTGCAGAAATGTATTGACGTTCGAGATTATTTAAAAAAAAAAAAAACTATCGGAAAAATATATTTCGCCAAATACGATAATCTTAACTATTGCCGGATCCATGCAGTTGAGGGCTAGTTAGGCTGAGATTGTTGGATTAGTTTGAAAACTAATGATATTACAAAATGGTACTAGAATGATACTAAAGTGACATCACATAAAATTTGAAACTAAGGCTAAACCTGCACTACAGATTTTCGTAATTGTGGTTCCCGTGAGTCAGTCGAAATATCATATTTTTCATAGTTTTCTTTTAACTGATTTCTCCCTATAAAGTGTTCAAAGGAAACCAATGAGAACGTTGCCACGTATAGTACGAAACCTCACACATACACATACACACACACACACACATATATATATATATATATATATATATATATATATATATATATATATATATATATATATATATATATTATATATAGATATATATAATACTATATAATATAATATATATATAATATATATATATATATATTATATATAGTATATAGGCACTCATTCCTTTAAAAGGTAGTTACATAAAAAGTCATGAAATCGCAATCGCAGAATCCTACTTGTGAAACCCTGCAGTGTCACGTGTAAGCAAAACTCCAATAGAACGAGCCGAATAGTTGCCACATGTTGCTTTATTTTATGTTAATTTTTTTTTAATTATTTTTTTAAGGGCTCGAGCCGACGGTGGACAAAGGAGGGGACGAAGTCCCCCCCGTCGTCCCCCGCTGAGCCGAGCGAGACCCTGACTCTTTCCATCTTTGCGATTTACTTGGGTATTCCTGTAGTTAAAAAAAAAAGAAAAAAAAGTTATTGGCAACTTACCACTAATCAAGCCTTGAAATAATCGAAAAAAAAGGATTACATCGTTCGTTCGATATATTATCGCGTTAACTACTTAAAGACAAGTTCCATATATATATATATATATATATATTATATATATATATATATATATATATAATATATATATATATATATATATATATAGATAATATATATATATATATATAATATATATATAGTTATTTATAGGTCTAAGTTTACAGCATCGTCGATCCATATAGTTGCTTGCGGTTTACTGCCCTCTTAGTTCATTTATGATAGGGTTAGCACAGATAAATTTATAATAAATCTATAACCTGAACTAGTGACCTTAAGATATATATATAATATATAATATATATATATATATATATATATATATATAATTATATACTAATATAATAGATATATATATATATATATATATTTATATCATATATAGATATATATATATAATATAATATATATATATATATATATTATATATATAATATATATATAATATAAAATATCATTGATGAATTTTTAAAATTTTTCAAAAATCTGTTCTTTGACATTTTTCGAATTCAACTTACTACAATATGCTTAGAGAAATGACTTCAAACATGCATTACATGGGTCCCATACCTACAAATGCACGAAGTCTTTTCAATTAATTTGACTATTTGCTGTTCAGCAATCTCAAAATCCCAAACTCACTTCTTTTCGTTTTTTTAAAATTGAATAATTTTTTTACACTAATGCGAACTGCGATGAAATTTTCAGAAGCATAGTTAGTGGGGAAGATGCATATGTTATTACTTAGATAATTTCTTGTGTATAAGCCAGTAATTCCTGATGCACTGGAACAAAAAGTTCCAAATGTTTGAAGTTTTTCAAAAATTTTCTTTTGAGTCATACAAAAAATAGAATAAAAAAGATGCATTCGCCCGAATAACAAGCCCTGAAAATTTGTTGATCGGATGAGTAGAGAAAAAATCTTTCTTTATTCCAAAATTTTTTTTTGGAAAAGAAGTGAAATTTGATACATAATTTTTCGTACTCATCCGATCCAACATCAAATTTTCAGGCTTGTATAGTCGGCAAAGCATCTTTTTACTTAGATAATTGTTTGTATACTCAAAAAAATGTTTTGAAATTCCAAATTTTTTTTGGAATTTGTTACAAGAACAAATCAAAACCTAGTGCATATATACAAAGAAATTATCTAAGAAAAAATGTGCATCTCCGCCGACTACATTATTGCTCAGAAAATTTCAGTCCAGTTCGCATAGACTAGAAAAAAAAAAAATAGCTATTTTCATTTAAAAAACTGAGAAAAAAATATATTTGGAATTTGAGATTGCTGAGCACAAAACTTTAAAAATCGAAAAAAAATTACTCGGCTTTTGTAGGTAATGAGCCATCTATGCAATATTTCGGGTTGAAGTCATTTCTTAAAAAAAAATTGTTGGAAAGTATGTTATACAAAATTTTTCAAAAACATTGGGTTTTTGAAAAAATTTTTAAAATTCTGAAAGAATGAGTACAGACACAAAAAAAACACTTAAAACAACGTTTAAGAGGCAAAAAAAAGCTTATTTGGCGTTTTATAGGATTAAACAATTCCATTTCACACGAGCATTTGACTTCGGGGGGGGGGGAAATTGACGTAGCATAAAAATTGAAAAATCCAAAAATATATCTTTAATGTAGCAATTTTTTTTCAACATGTGAGAGTGCTTCATACCCATATCAAAAACATATAACTTAAAAAAAAAAAAAAACTTTAAGAACTTTTGAATTCTTGAATTAGTGTAGTTTCGTTTTTCCTTACGGAAAACTTAAGAAATGCTATAGTTGCGTTCGGCTTTTGTCAAACTTGCTCAAAATCGTAAAAGAAATGCTTACCAAACTAAGGAATTTCTTAATTCTGTAAAGTGCCTATTTCCCTCCTTGCCGCTACTAAAAAATGTAAAAAATGGCGGCAGGGAGCAGGCAGGATTTTTTTTTATAATGGATAAAGGTTTGTGAGTAATGCTTTTGAAAATATGTGCCAAATATGTGAATGAGTAGATAGCCAATATATATAGTATATATATATATATATATATATATAATATATATATATATATATAATATATATATATATATATATATAATAATAATATATAATATATAATAATTATTATATATATAATTATATATATATATATATATATATAATATATAATCATTGCCGAGATTTTGCTCCAGGGAAAACTTTACGAAACTATAATCTAAACTATTAATAAATACAACTAGGAATTTGTTCGAACAAAATTCATACTTTGTGTATCTCTTTTAGGATTACGGTATCCCCTTCCTAAATGCAGATTAAACTATAATAATATTTAAACATATAAAAAATTGGTGAGTTCACGTTAAACATCAAAACCAACATTCTTACATCCTACCAAAAAGTACATTCTCATTTCACTAACAATAATATTTTCTTTATCCTTTAAACTTTCCCTAACGATAAATTTTCACAAAGTCAAAAGTCTAACGCTTACAATTTGATTTTTTTTTTTTTTTTTTTTTTTTTTTTTTTTTTTTTTTTTTTTTTTAAATTTCATCGTTAGAAGCTTCAATTATTCCAGTTTGAAAAACCCCTTTAAAGGATAACTTCAGCTATAACATACTATTCAACAATAAACAACGTTAAAACCTTAATTCATAAACTTATTATTATTTAACTTCAATTGTCATAATTAAGGGTTTGTATTTGCTTTATCATTTTAGATCTAAGTTATATCCAGTTAGTCTAATGCAAAACACAAATAGTTTTTTAACATTTACGAACCCAAAAACAGTTTTAGCAGCCTGAAATTAAAATTTTAACGTTTAATTTCAGTATATTTAAAGTCAAAAGCTAAAAAATCTTTCAATTTTGAATACATTTCGGCAAGTTAGTTAACCCGATTTTCACGTTTAGACACAATCAAATGTATCTTAAATCACAGGGACAAACTGCCAGACATGCTGTCCTCTCTCGTTGTTTATAAATTAACTTGAAACTGCTCGGCTATCTATGATAGTAGCACTACACGCCAACTCGTTGTCCAAACAAGTGAGCATTTTAGGAATATCACAGCTCACAGGTCAAAATATCAAATGTCCCACCCAACCCAACTTTAACATCAGAGAACACTAATATATAATTATTCATTTGTTATCGGTTTCAAATTTTATAAAATATCCCAAACCAACCAACAAACAGACTTGACGTATTATGGAATTCTTTATCAAAACTCGGCCCATCCCTTCCTTGTCCCATAGTCCAGGGACAGGAAACACCATAGCCCCATCAATCAATAAGAAAACCATAAATTTTGAATAACATTTTTATTATATAAAAATATATCATAATCCCATATAAATAGGTATGCAAAGACAGGTGTCGCTTATTACATTATTTTAATTTCTTTATCTAAATATAAAAAGTTAAGAACTTGTGAAAATATAACTTTTGTTTTCAAAGATGGGTTCAGAGATGTCTTTAATTTTGTGAATGCTGAACTCACAACTAGAAATTTTATTGAAGCTTTGAAGAGTTGAGAACTGAATTTCTTTTTAACAAAAATAAATTCAAAGTAAAGTTAAATTATATTAAATTAGTAATGTATTTAATTAAATTTTAAAACGACAAAAATTTGTTAATTTTTTTAGAATTACATAGGCTACATTCATGGGCGTCGCCAGCTTCCAAGCTAGGGGGGGGGCAGCTTAAAAAATTTTTATATGAGCTTTTATATATATATATATATAATATATATAATATATATATATATATTATATATATATATTATATTATATATATATATATATATTATATATATTATATTATTTTAATATAACCTATTATATATATATATTATTATATATATTATATATTAAAGAAAGAAGACATAAAACTAGAAACTTTTTGTATGGACTAATTGATTTTTTTAAAATTAATTTTATATTAAAATAGAAATATCAAATACAATATGCAATGATGGAAACATTCACAAATAAACTGCTGTAATTGATAATTATTAAAAAATTAATTTTCCTGGGTTCAACGCAAATTTATCAAGCTACTGTTTTGAATAAAATAATCATAATTGTTCAAAACTAAACTCTTCCGTGTACACTCATCATAGCCAGTGCGTTTAAACCTGGTCTCTTCCAATAGTACTTTTATTTCGCACCAAGTTTTTTGATCCTTCGCAGAGTCCTAATAAAACGAGTGTTAAATAACTGTAACTTGGTGGTGCATGGCTGGGCGAGCATAGTATCATCAAAAGCCTTTTTCGTCGACGAAGAAAGGTTCAGTCTCTTTAAGACTTGGGAGAATCACCAGATTTTTAGTTTCTTCACCACTCCAGTTTCTTGTCCTTGTGTGCAAATTTGTAGCAAGTTTAGCTCTTCTTCTATGCCTTCTAAGTTGTAGAAGGTAAAAACTATAAAATTAAGCTGTCTTTCCTTTAACCTCATCGACTGTTATGAGTAGCATTTGGAAAGGAAAGGATGTAGATATGTCAATGCAGGTGTATTTTCAGTAGAAAAACCGTAATTCCAAAGAGAGGTTATAGAATCCAGATACGGAATTATTAGGATCTCTTTCCAGACCTCCGTTGGAACTTTGTGCTGAAATGGTTGCTGCGGTGCTGGCTGCCTACCAAATATCCGTGGTATATTCAGATCAAGTCTCGGTTGCCTCGTCGATTTGATTAGCTTCTTTTAAACACATCAATGCGGTGATTTTTTTTCCTCTATTCCGGTGGCTCCTACAATTTCCACAATATGTTTGATGTGCGCGAGGTTTTTGACGATATCCAAGGTCTTGTGAGTTGAGAGCATTTTTTTTACACTGGCTCCTTAAAAACATCGCAGAGTAAATTTCTCGGCGATCCAATATCATAGCATGATGTGACGAACTTAACATCCGCTGAATCAACTGAAAAGCCGCTTTTTTCTTGTGTGCGGTATTTCCTTCAATGGAAACGGTTTCTATTGCCGGAATCATTCGTACAAAGTGCTCCCTTAAACACTCTGATCAACTTGTGTGTTCAGGGACCCAATCTGGTGTGGCATATGCTTGGCGAATGTTTTGGCATTAATTTTCTTCTCCAAGGAACCTACTCGCGAAAAGAGGAATATTGTCCTTATAGTTCCCAAGTATTGCGGAATTTTCTGGTATTTCGTGTTCAAATCATTCTACTAACTAACTGATTTGTTTTTTGTGTGAAAAGCTCAATGAAAAACAATGCTTTTAACTTTTTCCGCAATTATTAGCTTTTGGTTAACCATCCTTCTTTGCCAGACATCGAGAACAGCCATAGAAACCCAAGCCCTCGCAATTCTCGGGATCCAGTTCTTCCTTCGTGACTAAATCGTCAATGGCTTCTTCAAGTGGTTTGTTAGGCGTCAAGCACTTTCAGTTCTACAAAGCCAAAAATTCCTCTTTGACTTCATCGGATTCTTTGTCGAAATATCGCAACCCTATGGATAATTGGTCCTCTCCAGAAATATTAGCGGTTTCATCTGCTCGTAAGCTATACGCGCACGCTTCTTTCCTTTTACTTATTAACGAGCTTTCTATTTTATAGTACTAACTATAACTACATAGAGAATTGAATTTCCTATTCTGAACTCTGAATAGCGATTTGGTATGTGCATTTTTCTCAATCTTCCCTCACCCTTTTCAAAAATGATGTTTTTGAATGACTGATCTCCGGCATCATATTTCGCAAGCGGCACTTACAATCTTGGCAACACTCCCTCATTCATGATGCCTTACCCCGAAGCGGGTAAATCGCGCGTACCAGAATATGTCACACGTCACACATGAAGGATAATATTTTTTTATTTCTTCTAAAATTGATTTTCTTAGCAATCTGGTTAATTTGGATGTCTACTGGCACATCCTGTAGGAACAATCTTGCAACTTCAACAGCAGTTTTAACTCTGTGTTGTATGTCCCTATCAAACCGCATGAAAATCTTTATATTTAGTGAAAGGTCTTATTATTAAAGAGCTTAGGACTCCTGACCCACTGAGCACCCCTTAAAAAAAAGTACGAGAAAACTTCTCTGCTAACAAACCAACCAAAAAACAACCAACAGATCAATACACAACAAAAACAACCTACTGAAAGACACGCGACACAAACACACACTCCACAAACACAACACACACAACACCAACAAAAAACACCAATTAAGATCAGAACCCAGGAAAAAATATAAATAAGCCACACCACACCCACAACACAACCCCAACACAAAAAAAAGAGACGTGAAAATCAAACACACTCTACACAAACAAAAACACAACCCACAAACAAACACAACACCCATCAACCAATCAACACAAATGAATTATAATCTACCATACTTATTAATCGTGCAGCGATCCAGAAACAAACAAAAAACACCTACATATCCAAAAAATTCAATAAGAGTCTTAAGGAACTCGGAATCCAAAACCACTTTCAGTCAAACCTGGAGAATACTCTCTCATATTATTAACCTCACCCAAAACCAAAACCGTCACACCCCATACGCACAAAACAAACAAACTCATACCAACAAACCACTCACAAATGCATCCAAACGTATCTAACCAACTGTCACTATTTCAGTAGACTCTAATTGCAATCCTACTGAACGCTGCTCCCGAAACTCAGGGACCCATACATCTTGACTCGTCGAGGTGCTGGGCCTGGGTGGTGGGTTCTTCATCATGCGAATATGCGAAGTAACTGAATTGAGGATCTGCCTTCTTATGTAGTTTCAGTTAACTTATATTGGTATATTCCTTCAGTTTTTCACCGCTAACCCATTTCCATTTTTATCTGGTTCTTCCTTTTCAAATTTTTACTGCAAACAATATATAATATTATATATATAATAATATATTATAATATATATATATTATATATTATAATATATTATAAATATTATATATATATAATGTATATATTAATTATAATATATAATTATATAATAATATTATATATTATATATATATGGTTCTAACTACTGTAAATCCTCTGACACATATGTCAGAAGGCTATATTTTTACTAACATTCAATAGATGGTTAACAGAAAAAATTAAAATTAAACTGATAAAGCAAACTATGTTGAAAAATCACTAAATTTCTGTGTGTAATGAAAAATAGTTTTTTTTAATGAATTCACATATGGACCAGTAAGATCATGTGTTACAAAATTGCTACTTTAAGAAGTAAATACATCAAAATTTAATATATAAAATTTAAAGTAAAACTACGGTACCAAGGAATCTCCTAATATCCATGATCTCATGAAATTGAACTATAACTTTAACAACTGGGGTGGTGTTGAATTTTATAGAGTGGCGTCATGGAGGGAATATTCTTCAATGGCTACTTTGAGACTTAAACACCTAATAATAAAGACATTGAGAATCCGGCTGAAAAACACAAAATCTCTATTTTAATAATATACATATCAACATAAAAAAAACATGGAGGAATAAAACAACAAACAGTTTACCAACAGATTAAAAGAGCATATAAAATGGGTGAGAAGACCTCGTCTCGGCACGAAAAATGTTAGAAAATGACGATTGCCCAACTAGCCTTTCCGCCATATATCTACCCATATATATTATATATATTAATATCTAATTATAATATATATATATATACTTATATATATTATATATATATATATATATATATATATATATATATATATATAATATATATATATAAATCGGTAAAGACCTTAACGGCACTCGAACGGGACGTTGGATCAAAAAAAAATTCGCAGGTGACTCTAAAGATAAACACTTTCTAGGGGGGCAGCTTGCCTCCCACTTGACGTTGACGCCCATGTTACATCTTTTCATGTTGGGAGAGAGGGTGAAGAAAGTACCCTCTACATATGTAAGAATTATATATACTGACGGGTGCTCTTACCTACTGCAGCTCTTTTTTTTTTCAACTTCATTTAAAATTTACTTTGAAGGCTTTTAATTTAGGATTCCTTCAAAAATTTTAATTGTCATTTGCACATCAGGGTTATTTGTACGTATGTCGAAAATTGATTAATATCATTACAAACGGCGGTGCCCGGT